>JAUZST010003238.1:0-17322 GCA_034779995.1 Parotocinclus haroldoi | reverse complement strand
AGGTTTGGAACTGCTGTTGGAAGACCAGCTCAAAGAGAAAATAGCATACCTATAAAACTATACCTAAATGAGAAGAAATAGAAGAATCACATGAGACAGCATTGGACATGAATGTCAAAAAAAATAATAGAAAAAAAACTAATGTTACAGACAGCCATCAGTTCAAGGCAGAAATACATCATAGAAGGTCTATTCAGTAATTAATAGTAGGATTTTGGAGAGAAATGAATTATCCTACTTGAGAAGAGATGATCAAAAATTACCTCTGTCTTTATTGTCTACAGTAATTATGCATTCTTAGTGAAACCTGTTGTTAAAATGATCTTTTCCCTGAGTTTATTGATTGGAGTGCAGCATAGGCTCCTATAATCAGCCACAGAATTACTGACACACTTTTTATATTGAATTAAATTATATGCCTCTTAAATTAATTTTATTATTCTGTTGTGCATTATGAAATTTAATCATTAAAATCAAGCAACATTTCATAATACAAAATCTAAATACTCTCTGAAGAGTACCCTGAAGAATTTCATTAGGCAGAACACATAAGATGAGCATGTCAAAAGCTTGATTCCTGAGGTAATTATTTTTTGTGTTACAATGCTATGTTTTTTGTTGTATTTAATATACTGTAGTATACTCTATATTAATATACTGTAGTTATAAACATATGTTTATAATATGTGCCATCATATTTACCGCCTTTATTTAAAAAGGGCTGTTTTATGTTATTTTTTAGTTAATAAATTACGTATTATTATTCAATATTAACAGTAACATTAAAAACTTTGGTGCACTCCCTGGATTGGTAAAGTTGGCGATGAGTTTCATTAGACAAATTAATACATTTATTTAGCTAATTTGTTGTTTTTTTAAGGAGCAACATAGGAAGCCAGGGTATTTTAACCTGCTTAATGAGACAGGCCCCAGGCTGCTTATGATGTGTTTTTTAAAATAAGCATGTTTAGCACAAAGACAAGAAATATGGTAATCACGACACAATATTTGTTATGAGATACAACAATTTTCACTTCAATTAAATAAGGCAGCATGAGCTCAGCAGTTGTTTTACTGTGTGTATTTTCTACATTAGAAGTGTACCCAGATGGAGAGGTCTTTAGACAGTGAAGCTATGAGTAAATATCACCCTCTGTGTGTGTGTGTGTGTGTGTGTGTGTGTCTGTGTGTATGTGTGTGTGTGTGTAAAAAGAATCTTAAGGAAGGTGGAAAGGTGACAGGTTTTAATCTCAACAGCTGCAGCAGGCCTCTGTCCATCTAAAGAAAGGCATTTGTGGCAGCTACAATGCAAACAGTTATCTGCCGAAGACAGAATTCAACCTATTAAGAAAATGTGAATTAACAGAACGCTATCTCTTGTATTAGAAAAAATGCAGTGCAACTGAATCTGGTTATATCAATATGGGATGATAAAATATACAGCTTTTGTTTCTATTAAATGTCTTGACAACAGTGATTTTCTTTTACTCGGTGTGCTGTGTTCTCTTTCAGTTTGTCGTTTATTAATCTAGTTGGTGTTTTGTTGGGGTTTTTTTGTCCAGCCACCAGCATCCTATAAGCATCATCCTTTGAGTACTGATGAAAGATTAGAGAAATACAAACTGTGTATAACTGTGTAGTAACAAATAGCTACTGTCCCTATCTTTACATCTGCATGATGGAGCAATAAGTTAGATGTATTGCACTAATACATGTAATGTGTAATACATAGATGATACAGAGTGTTTAGTTTGAAAACACAGATTTTAAAAATACCTGATGCTTTTGAACTTTGTGACACAGTGGAACATTCAGTCAGGGATCTTCTGTGTACAGTGTGAGCATTTTACCTTAATGCCATAGTTGGCTTAAGTGACAGTAAGTGCAAGCACACCAGTATGTTGGGGCACAAGGAAATGGCACTAAATAGGACAACAGTAAAAAAACATATTGGCATCTACAATTAACATGATCCTACAGTGACTTGTAGGACCTCACAGCAGGAAGGTCCTGGGTTCAGTAACAGAGTGGTGCAGCCTGGGTCCCTCCTGTGTGGAGTCTGCATGTCCTGCCCGTGTCTTTGTGGGTTTACTGCAGATACACAAGTTTCCTCTGACAGTCCAAAGATGTATGCTAGTTTAATTAATTAGAGTAAATTGGCTTTGACTTGAGTGTATATATGTAACTAGTCTTGAGATGACCTGGTGTATGGATGTAACGTGTGTGTGATGCTGAAATATCCACTGATGCTGATAGCGATGGTATATAACCAAATAAACAAACAAAGACTGACTATTTTTCTTCCATTTCAACATATTTTGGTTTGTTTGGCAACAAACTCGGAACTTTTACCCTTCTTACAAATTTACTCCAACTTCATTCTCGGCTTGGCTTTGATTCCTTCCTCAAATATCTATCTACATTTACATATATTTACGCCCTTATACAAAGCGACTTACAACTGATACAGTCTTACAATTCAAGCAGTTGTGGGTTAAGGGTCTTGCTCAATGGCCAAACAGTGGCAGCTTGGCAGAGCTGGGATTTAAATCCTGGACCTTTTGGTCCAGAGTCCAGTACCTTAACCGCTAGGCTACCACAGTCCCATATCTACTTTACCTACTCAACATTTAAAAATGTCTATTTTTCATATCTTCAAAGACACATCAAAATACTGGTCCATATGAGCTTTTTGAGCAACACATGGATGAGAATCAGCATTTAACTTGCATAAATAGCCTGCAACGCAGCTGCAGCTCATTTTGCTGATTACCAAACAGTCTCAAAATTGTGGGCTCATACTGTGCACCCCTGCTGCCCCCTGGTGGCGAAGAGGTTATATAGTTGTCTCTTACTTGAACAAGTTATGTCTCTCTTTCTCTCAGTGCAATTTAATAAAACTGCTTTGCTTTTTTTAATTTACCATCCTTTCTACCTTAATCTGACTACACCCTACACCTGCTTTTGGGAGGTATGCACTCATGTTATCGCTGTGGCATATTTATTTCCTGTGTCACTAGTCAAGTATAGCTATGATTGACTCCCAACTGCTCGTAAACATTGTGCAGAGCGACCCCGTGCAGGGAAGAGTATGCTCACACAGCAAAAACAAGCCAATCTGCTACAGAAAGCATTCATTAGGATTCTATTCAGACAGAGTCCAGCACATGCTGAGCTGTTCCTCAGTACAAACCGGCCTACTTTAGAACTCATGTCAGCTGTTGGGTACAGGGCTTGCAAAGTGAGTCTGGGCATGTATGAGACTGCATTTAAAGAAAAAATAGTTACAATAAAAGTGCCTACTTACTTCATAATAAAAATATTCGTTCTTTTAGTTCTACAGTTTAGCTATAATGTTATTAAATTTACAAATAAGAAGAGCCTTACATGATCAATAAAACTACCTAATTTCTCCAAATAACACTTTGCACATGTATATGTATGTATATATGTAAAAGTAAATTATTATACACCAGTTTCCAACATACTATAGCACCACACTTGTAAACTAGGTAGATATATACAATAGCATTAAAGAAGACACAGGTATATGTGAAGTATTGCTCATGATGAAGCCAGTGACATTTTTATCTTTGTGTTTTTTACTCAATATGTCCTTTTAATTAAAAAAGGTTATGGAATGTAGAAACTTACAATATACATATCTTACATATGACCTAGACTTTTGCACATTATCAATTACACCTTACACACAAATTGTGCGTTCAGACTGCACTGTAAGGAAGAAAGTTATTTTAGCTTTAGAATACATGCTGTGTTTTTATATGTGGGATACTTTTGTTCATTTTTATAGACTGCTGATATATTATAAAGAATATATTTAACTGTACAAATGCTAACACAATCTGTAGAACGTGTGCGTCACAGAGTCAGTGACCAGTAACAAAGCTGACCTGAACCTAGAGGAAAGAAATGTTGCCCAACCTTGTCAACCTTGACCTACACCCACACACACATACAACACAAAAGTTTATGGTGTTTATTTTGGGTCTCCTTGCTGGAAAACCTGAGGTACAGTGGAGAAAATAATTATTTAATCCCTTGTTGATTTTATTTTAAGGGTAGGTTTATTTTTACCGCGAGAGATAAAATATCTAAAAGAAAATCCAGAAAATAACATTGTATAAATTATATAAACGTATTTGCATTTTGCAGAGAGAAATAAATACTTGATCCCTCTACCAAACATTAAGAGTTCTGGCTCCTACAGACCAGCTAGATGCTTCGAATAAACTCGTTACCTACATTAAAGACAGCTGTCTTAAATTGTCACCTCTATAAAAGACACCTGTCCACAGACTCAGTTAATCAGTCAGACTCTAACCTCATCAACATGGACATGAACAAAGAGCATTCTAAGGATGTCAGGGCAAAGATAATAGACCTACACAAGGCTGGAATGGGCTACAAAACTATAAGTAAGTCGCTGGGTGAGAAGGAGAACATTGGTAACACATGACGCCGTAATGGATTCAAATCCTACAGAGCACACAAGATTGCCCTGCTTAAGAAAGCACATGTGCAGGCCCATCTGAAGTTTGCCAGTGAACACCTGGATGATTCTGAGAGTGCTTGGTAGAAGGTGCTATGGTCAGATGACACAAAAATGGAGCTCTTTGGCATTAACTCAGCTCGATGTGTTTGGAGGAATAGAAATAGATATAACCCAAAGAACACCATTTCCGCTGTCAAGCGTGTGGGTGGAAATATGTTTTCTTTCTCTACTAAGGGCACAGGACTACTTCACTGCATCAGTAGGAGAATAGATGGAGCCATGTACTGTTACTGTAGGAGTAACAGCCTCCTTCCCTCTGCCAAGACATGGAAAAGGGTCTTCCAGCAAGACAATGACCCAAAACATACAGCCATGGCAACAAAGGAGTGGTTTACAAAGAAGCACATTAAGGTCATGGAGTGGCCTAGCCAGTCTTCAGACCTTAATCCCATAGAACACTTATGGAGGGAGCTGAAGGTCTGAGTTGCCATGCGACCACCTCAAAATCTTAATGATTTAGAGATGATCTGCAAAGAGGGGTGGACCAAATTCCTCCTGACATGTGCACAAACCTCATCATCTACAAAAAACGTCTGACTGCTGTGCTTGCCAACAAGGGTTTTGCTAAGTCTTGTTTGCTAGAGGGATCAAACACTTATTTCTCTCTACAAAATGCAAATACATTTATATATCTTATACAATGTAATTTTATTTTAGATATTCTATCTCTCACTGTTAAAATAAACCTACCCTTAAAGCTATAGACTTTTCATATCTTTTTAACTGGCCAAACACAAAATCAGGAAGGGAACAAATAATTATTTTCTCCACTATATAACTCATATGATCAACAGCCAATTGCTCCTATATTAATCATTACCTGGTCATGCACTGCTACCTGTTTAACCTGTTCAACTGTCCAGAGTCTAGAGCGTGTTACACATTGAGACATGACTGACATCTGAATGGCAACAATAAATACCCTGAACCATCTTGGCATGCTACTAGTGTCCTGAAACAATGCTGCCTCCAACATGTGGTTCTCACTAATCTTTAATTATGGGTAATGTAGCCTCCTGCAATTTAAGAAACTATGAATAGGTTATTCAGCATAGAAAATCAGTACCTCATTAACTGTACCTCATGCTCACAGAGTCTCAACAAAATGAAACAAATGAACAAAGAAACAACTTGACTGGGTGAAAAGTTAAGTTCCCTTAAGTGTTAAATACTTTCTGATTATTTAAGTCCGGCGAGGTAGGGGCTGACCCTGGATCTGCGGCTAGCCAAGCCCACGTTTGGATCCGCGGCCGCCGTTTTGTATCCCTAAAGAGGATCCACAGCCGTTTGAGGCTGTCTCTCGATCCTCGGCCGTAAAGGGCAGCCCCTGGATCCCCGGCTCTTGAGAGCCAGCCTTTTTTCATCCCCCCTTTTGTCTTTTTATTTTCTTTTAGTTCAGGCGCTTTTCTGTTTGCTTTTATTTTACCTGTATTGCCGTCAAATGGACCCTCCGGCTCTACTGCCGCTTTTGTGGACCCCCCGGCCCCAAATCCATTGTTGTGGACCCCGTGGTACTAGAGTCGTTCTGCGGAACCTTGGCCCCTCGCCTAATGGTGGACCTTCAGCACTCCTGCTACGTTCAACAGACCCCCGGCACTGTGGCCGTCCTGGGGACACTCTGTGCCCATCCCGGACCTCCGGACTCATGGCTCAGTGACCGCCACCGGGCTCGGATGGGACTTGTAGTTTGTATTTTGCCTAACTCCCTTTTATGTTAATAAATGTCTTTTTGGTTACTTTACGTTTTGTTCTGTCTGTGGGTTTCGTATTCAGGGCTCCGATTTAAACCCTGTGGAGAGATCATCGTGCAAGATCCCTGGGACACCCCCACGTAACACTAGTAGAGCCATTTAAAATGTATCAAATACCTTACTAGATTGATGTCAGTAAATTTAATAATGTATTTGGTATTTATTATTGCTAGTTTCTTTAATGTAAAGAATGAAAATAGTGAATATTAGATTCACTCATAAACTCTCAATCAATATTTCACCTTACCATATATTATATATTGCATCAAGCTTAATTTAAAATAAACTAAACCGTGCTGCTAATACGCTGTTTCTTGACTTTTTCCTTCATTGTTCAAAAAGAGAGAGGAAATAAAGAAAGGGAGAGAGGGAGAAAAATAAGAAAAAAATGAAGCAAGCAAGAAATATGGCACTTTACATCCTTTTATTAAAAGTTGCTTGCATTTCAAGAGCCTTGCCCAATGTCCTAATAGTGGTAGCTTGACAGAGATTTGAGCTCACAGCTATGAATACATATATACTGACTTTTATGCAAAAAATAAAATACAGACCTCTGTATTTAAATACAGGTACTTCCTGTTTTATAATATACTGTCTGACATGCGCTATTTTGACTATTTTGACTATTTTACAGTGGGAATCCCATAATACACTTCAGTATTCTGACGAAACAATATTTTGATGTTTCAATTCAAAATTCAGATCCCTGGTGTACTGGGAAAAGTAGTAAGCTAAAGCTGTGGATGTGGGCATGCAATAATTCAAGTAAACATTGTATGTTAAATTAACTAACATTGTATGTTATTTTTGCTCTAATATCTGCTGGTTTGTTTTGGATGATGCTGTGATCGTAGTTCTTTCCTAAATTGAAACTGAGCCTTATGGGGTTTGGAACTGAGCTTTGTGTGTCCTCAGGCAATCTCAGGCCTTTGAAAGGTCAATAAGAGCAGATGGAAAGAAGCATGATGCATTAACAGTACAGCTGGCCAGCTTCAGCTCCCTTAACAGCTGTTCAATTACATGCCACTAGGCATGCAGGGACTCTTCCTGAAGCTGGTATTACCATGCTCCCAAACTCTCTCACTTTGATTTGGCACTGAGATGATCAATTTCTGTAAAATTATTTTTTGTAACTCAAATTGTAAAATACATAGTCATGCCATCTTCTTCAGAAACCATGTCTTTGTAATATGTGCATCATATTCTTTTGCATTGTATTGTTGAAAAATGCATGGACAGATATGTTATCATAAATCTCATTGTACTTTTCTGCATTCATTTCGCCATTACAGTACATTACAACGCATGTTTCCGCTGTCTAATGGTCGATCTTTGATTCCTCCAAGTCACAGTAGTCAACGCTGCTTCTGGACAGGTTTTTCTATTCGCTTAACCCTAGGCTGGGCCACAGAAATGCTAGTGCCTAGGCAGGAGTAACCCTTGACAGAACACACACTAATACACTAATGGTACTTTAGTGTGATGGAGTCCGAGGTCTGACTGGAACCATGGATCTTGGGAGTTGTGAGACGAAATTGCTAAATACTGTGCCGCCTATTTTTTGCACACTGGCATTTCTAGATGTTACTCCGCATTGTAGTTCTTGACAAAGGTTTGCCAAAGAAATCAATGGTCCATGTGGTTATATGATTGATGAATGATGGACACTGAATCAGTGCTGTCTGAGGAATTAGAGATCATGGTTCTTTAGTTTAGGTTTGCGTCCTTGACCATTACGCACTTCTCTTCTATTTGTGTTTTCAATTACCTGTTGACATCGCCTGTTTAAAAGCACATCATCATGTACTTTATCTGCCTAAATAATCACATCCCACGTTTTTTGCAAGTGTTGCAGTTAGAAATGAAGCAATTGATGTATATTAACAAATTAAATGAATACTGTCTGTAGTGAAATAAAAATAAACACAATTAATTAAACTTAAAGTTTTGTTGTTGTTGTTTATGTTTTCTCTTGGTTTTTGGTTGTTTTTTTTACTTTTTAAACACAGTAACCATATTGAAAATAAATTAATAATAAAAAGAAAGACAAAACAGTCAACAGAGTGGATAATAACTACATTTGACTAATTACTATACAACATTTATGCATACAGTTTTTTTTTCAACAAACTGTATGCATACATTTTATATGATGCATTCTGGATATTCTGGCTACTTCCTGTTTTCCAAATACATAGGTCAACTGAAGTCTCTAAAGTATCTCAGTGTGAGTGAATAACTGTGTGTCTAAGATGAGTTCTAGCCTTGTGCCTTGTGCTGTTGGTTAGGGGCTCCCATGTTCATAAATTGGCTTAAGAAAGTATTGAATACAAGTGAATGTGTTAGAATGAGTCAGAGAGAAAAGTAATTATTCTCTTTTAGTCATACTCTGTGACATGATACTTTTAGCTAATTTAAACATGAATATTTCATTTTCCATAATTCCATACTTTTCAATATATTCAATACACAGGAATAAATGACTACTTCAGTTTTACTTTCACTGTTTTACCACATACATATTAGAGTGCAGACATTGTGTTTTATGGTATTTTCATTATCCTGGTACAAAGTTTAATGGTCGGTCATTGGTGACCCCTGAGCGGTCTTGCAGACACAAAACCTTAGAAAAAAGGGTTCATCATGTCTCGCTGGTTACTTGTGAGGCAGTGTTATTAATGGGCTCCTGCTGTATTTATGCACCTCATATTCCCAGAGGAAACAAGGCCGTGTGCTTTTGGTGCTAAAAGGAAAATTGCTGTCAGCTTGCATTGAGTAGGATGATGGTTCTGGTTTTATTTCTTATACAATAAAAATTTATTTCTTTGTGCAATACTGTATTGCCATAGCCAGCACTAAACATTTAATCTAATACCATTTTGGAATGGAGATGGATCAAGTACCCTAGACTTATCAGTGGGGCTTTTTTGCCACCTTGTGGTTAATTGTTGAAAAGCAGCTTGAGATCAGCGACATTTTAATGTGACTTGGATTGCTTATATTCAACAAATCCTTAGAAGACCATTCTGACTCACCATGCATGGTGGTTGGGTGGGAGTTAGGCTAATTGGTTTCTCTAAAGTGCTCTCTTAGTTCTCTTAGTGTGTGGTTGTGTTTATGAGTGTGTGAGTGAGTGCATGTGACCTAACATATTAGCACAATGTCTAGGCCCTTTCTACAGAGAGGTTAGCTTAGTTTCAGTACAATATTGCTTAAGCTAGAGCTCAATTTTGGCTGTACAATTAGCCCACATCATACAGTATGACCTGAAAAATCACTGCCTTTGCAAACTACTACTTTAGGAAACATTTTCTATTTTTCAACCCAAAAAGAGTGGGATATTTTAAACTTTAGGCTGGGGGTGTAGTTCAAAACGTTTATCTAAATCCCCACAAAAAAGATTAAAGGTACATACTGCATAATACCACATAATCAAGCTTCTTACATCATATCTTTAGTCACATAACATAAGCCAATTGAAAATTTGTGGTGTAAACTGAAGAAGAGAGAAGTACACTGGATAATATGGAGCAATTCTGTATTACAAAGTTTATTATATTTCTCTCCTATCTCGTTAACTCTTATACAGAAAGACTCACAGTTTAGATTAGTTTGATTTGTAAAGGTGGGCTGTAGAATGTACTTAAAGAAGTAAAGAAAACTTCACATAAACCCTGTTCTGTCCTTGATGTTTTAATTAGGCAGCAGTGACTTTTGAACACAGACTTTCTGGTTATTGTTTGAGAATTAATTGAGAGCTGTAAATTTCACCAGAAGTTTATCTCAACTTGAAGAGGCTTTGGGCCTTCCAGATACTATCTTTCTGGCAACTTCACTTGCGTGAAACTTTCACTTGTGTGAAAGCATTGACATAATCTCTTAATAGCTGGTAATGTAATGGGAATCTGGTGTGTGTTTATGATCTTTCACAACAGTTGAACCTCACCTGACAAACAATGAGATCTCTGACAGCAGCTCTTCTGTGGTGTTTTTTAGAGCATATTTTCTCACTTGTCTCACTTGGGACTCACAAGGTTTCATAGTGTAATGTTAATGTGTGCGTGTTAAATTGAGTTTTATATCAAATATTTAAACATTTTCTTGGTTTTCTACTTGTGTGGCAGAAAATGTTTATTCATTTATTTTCTAAACTGCTGAAACCTGGTCAGGTTCTCAGGAAAGCCAGTGCCTAGCCGGCAGTACAGGACCAAGACAATACCTACCCTAGATAGAGTGCTAATCCATCATACTAGACTCCGACTCACGCACTCACATCCTCAACATTTTAATTGCAATTTCAATGTTGAGGTGTATTACCAAAAGACTGTACTACATTACTCCCCATTTTGCACAGTTTTCTCATAATTACTAAGCATTAATCCACAAGCCTTGGTGGAGAGTGTGAATAATAGAGTATGAGCCACATAATGTCTTCAGTCTATCACCCAGATATGGTTTCATATCCATCTTGCAGTAGCTTATTACAAGCGGAAGTGGAAATCCTTATAATCCTTACAAGGTGCTGATCCCAGAGTAACTATAATCCTTATAAGAGGATCATCATCTGTTTGATAACTGTTATGTGCCATAGGTTATAGTCTAATACAGACCCCTTAATACAGTGTTTAATTTCCCTTTCCAGTGTTCAATATGTATTTGTATTATTATGAATTACTCATAACCAATATTGGTTGCCTTTCTATCAAGGAGACAGGAGGCTGCCAGTCTCAGCGCCACATTAGACATTCTGTATTGATCACAGTCCCTGTGCCTGCACGCAGGATATCATCACTCTTGCACTAAGCACTAATAGTTTCTTCATTATCAGCTGTATTACTTGATGAAAGTGCATGTTCGTAGGGGCGAGGAACTAATAGCAGGGGGATGCTTGGGGAGGACAACTAAAGATAATGAAATATCTTAACAGATGAGTGGAGAAATAAAAATGCCACCGCCTGTAAATTATATGGACCATGCTTTTTCCATTTTTCTTTTTTTGTGTGTCAGTGAGTGACTATACGAGCAGTGAAGCTGGAGCTGATGTAGATTAGGCAAACTCTAATGAGTAATGATGAGCTTTTGGCAAAAATGCGATGTGTGTGTGTGTGTGTGGGGGGGTGTACTGAATGTAAATATGGACATTGTGTTAATTCAAAGTTCAGTTTTATAAATATAAATACTCTATATTGGTTCATAGCAGTTAAACAATTTGGAATGTGGAAAGAAAGTGGTGTACCCAGAGGAAAACATTCCCTGTGGCAAGCAATAATTCCATGTTCACTTCCAAGACCAGAAGGTGTGCAACAAATTGTAAACAGTTTTAATAAACTGGTCACAGTTTAAGTGGTGCATATTTGTACGAGACTTCTCAGTCCCATAATATCTTTTAAAGTTAACAACCTGAGCCACAGTGTAAGCCCATTAGTCACAAGTTGGTACCACTGAAGAATGTTTACTAAATACATCAGTCATTACATTTACATTTACATTTACAAGTACATGATCCAACATTTCTGGACATGGTCCAACATGATGAAGTCAATTGTCAACGTTTCTTTAGGCCACTAGATCAGTCACTGCTCCATTAAACTGCAGGCAGTGTGGACAAACATATTTCACTATCAGACAGGCATCTCTCAAATGCCTGTCACTACTATACTGCTTCACAGGATGTCTATGGCCAAAAGCATCACTGATACTGCGGCATCAAGGTTATTTTTACCCCAATACCTGATCGTGCCTTAACATACGGGACCTCTGTTCCCAGGGCATAACAACCAATATCTCAGGTATAGGGACACTTAAACAACACGAGAGCTGGCAGCAGAACAGTCTCTTTATATCCCAATGCTTCCAGAGGAAACATTTCATTTCATTTCATGCACATAAGCCCCAAAAAGTTGTAATCTGACTTTCCCATACTTGGATTTGGAACTGAAGCATTACTCAATGTTTTAGTGAACAACAATCACCTTAAAATTTGGATAAAATAATAGACATGTCCACAAAGCTTGATACAAAATACAAATTAAAACCCAGGGTTGAGGCAATTGCTCACACAATAAGAGGCAGGATAATCAATGACAGGCAAGACCATAAAAAGAGTCACTTCCCCCTATTCTATATATAACAAATACATAACATATATGTATGTAGAATATTTGGGCACAAAGGAAAGTAGTAATACATTTTATGCATTGATCCATGATGAAATACTATAACACGAAGTACAGTCGTGCACTTGTTGTGTAAAATCGGACTCAAACGGAGCGTTGCAGTCGTGCAGGCTATAATAATGAAGTCGGCAGGCAATATCACAGGTCAGACAGTCCAAGGTCAAACAGGAGAGAACAATAATAACACGGACGAGGCAGAGGCATCAGTGATTGGATAATGGGTCAAACATGGTAAGACAGCGATAAACAAGAAAAGGCGAAAAAGAGTGCATTGCAACGAGAGGATGAGCCAAGTAGCTTAGCAGAGAGAAAGCAGTGGTGTGGTGCTTAAATAGGACGATGATGACGAACAGGTGTGTGTGATTAATAGGTACGTGAGATAGGCCGGGTGTGGAGCAGCCTGTAGGTGTGACAAATACACATGTAAGTCATAATAAACCAAGGACTCTTACTGAAAAAATAAACACTAGAAATTAAGAATAAACAAAGCGCATTAAAAATAAAAATACAAAAACATATTGTACCAATTTACCAATTAAGCAATTAAGTCTTTGCTTTTAACTCTTTTTAGAGAAGAAAGAATTTTGAAGGGGCTTAAAACAGAGAAGACCAGTGATTATGTGACTGATTGTATGCACATACTTATTTGAGACATTCCATGAAAGTAAATAAATATAACAGTTACAGTCTTCTATACAATAACATTGGGAAGGAAGCTATGTAATTAAGGGCTTACAAATACCATAAATAGTTAATAAACAACAGCATAGAAATATCTCCAAGAGAACAAAGAAACAGAGGAAACTTTTCTACCCACAGCAACAGTGGATTTGAAAACTGATGCATGCAATTGACACTAGGATGTCAGAAAACCCACCCAGCCCATATACTATTCCCACTGGTATTTATTGGCTACAGTGACAATTAACGGGCACATTGATGATGGCAATATCATACCACACACATTAACACAACTTCCATTGGAATGTCCATTGTTTCCCGCTCCATTACAGTCCCACATCCACCACATAATCCCCAAAGACTTAACCCCTTCCAAAAGCATTATTAACACTTTATTAATACATTATTAACACACATTTAAAGAGTCAAGATGTGTTGTATACAAGAAGCAGTTGCATGACTGCATTTCACCCACCGCTCTAAAACTCTTTGGTGATTAACTTGTCTTCATGATTACAGATATCAATGCCAGTGCACAGTCACAGACTGCTTTAAATCTCCAATTACTGTTGCTGTTTCTAAGAAATCCCATATGTCCCTAAATATTGTCATCTTGTCCTGTGCCAATCACAGCAGACATAATGAAAACATCTGAGCATCTGTTTCTGAGCCTATCACTGCTCCTCATTTTAACCAGTTTTCCTACATAGAGACTGAGGGTTGATGTTGTAATTATAAAGGCCTACATTGCATTCTATCGCAACTGTAACTTGCCATAATACTGTTCATTTGTAGTTTCGCTCTAGTTTAGTGTTAAAGACAGGTGTCCATCAGTCAAGTGCTAAAGTTCACAGATGTTACAACCTTTATAGGCCCTATCACAAACAACAATGAAAGAAACTACCATAGACAAGTAGTTTAAGTATTGTGTGACACGTTGCAAATTGATCTTGGATCTTGGATTTTGATCTTGGATCAAAACATACTTGGATGTACAAAAGTACAAAAAATACTACAAAAATAGTACAAAATACATCACAATAATACTGCACCCATTGTCTGCATTTCAGCCCTATAAATTAGCCTGCTAACATCATTTCAGTGATGATCTCATTTGCTTAGCAATGTGGAGATGGATAATGCTTTTTCCAGCAAGGCAAAATTGATAACCAAGTGGCTTGGTGAACAAAACATTTTTGGGTCCATGGCCAGGAAACCTGTAGCCTATGCTCAAAAAGGGGGTGGTGAAAGAAAAACCCAGAAACTGTGATGAACTTCACCCATTAGGCAAGAATGGGTTGCCATCATTCAAGATTTTACCCAGAAGCTGATATCCAGCATTGCAGATGCTATGCAAATATTAAGTCTTTGTTTAAACTGTTTGTATTTGCCAATAAAAAGTTTGAACAAGCAAAGAATGCTTATAATTGTACCTTATTATGCCATATAAACATCTGACTAAAGGTCAGCAAACTTTGTGTAAAATGTGCCATTCTGAAAACTTTTGGACATGACTGTAAGTTGAATTCATCATATATTGAGTTTAATATGTATGTATATGTAATAGATTAGGATTCATCAAACATGTTTAAAACATGACCATGGCCATTTATCACATTTCTCAGTGCATACTCCACTGTACCCATTGTGTCTTGTTTATCCAATGTCAGTATCTGCCTACAGCAATATGCTGTCAATATGGAGTAGTTTACTTGTCATTACTTATGATTGTGATAATGCACATACAACCCAAAAATCAAAACGGTGGGTCAGTATTGAAATTGCAAATAAAGATCTAGTGTTTCATACGTTTACTTGGACATTTACAGCATTTTAATGTTGATATTTCTTAAAATATCAGTCACAACACTTAAGATATGTTTTGGCATCTAAGACAACAATTAAGGAAGTGTTTCATGTGTCATTTTGTCCCATTCTTCCTGAGAACAATATAAATATTATGCACTGTGAGCAAAATTCCATAAAACATTTATTTGAGGAACATGTTTTACGATACAAAGCTCTGCTCCTTAAGGATTCGGCCTTTCAAGGATATTGGTTTTGTACCATATCATGATTGCAATCTGCCTACATCACTTTCTTAAAATCACATCATTATTAAATGATGCCAAACTTTGTTTTAATGTGTTCCAGACAAAACATAAAATATATTGCTTTATACTGTCTGCAATTTAATGATAATCAACGTAAATGAAAGAAATGCTGTGATTTATTATTATTATTATTATTATTATTATTATTTATTTATTTATTTATTTATTTATTTATTTATTTATTTATTTATTTATTTGAGATTATTATAATGAATTTTTTATTTGGGGTTGACTTACTTTTTCTTAAATTGAGACATATTCAGTGCTGTAAAACAAATCATTTCCTTTAAAGAATTTCCATTCCAGTCTAATTTATATAACCGATAACCAAATCTGTACTGGCCTTATTTGTAGTGACAAATTTAACCTTTGGGTAGAAGTCCTTGGGTTGTTATGTGCAGTGCACAATGTCGTCCACGAGGTGGTAGTCGTGCACAACTGTTTTATTTTTCATCAACCCCAAGCTGATAAAACCAACGGTAGAAAATATTAAGAACTCTGTGAAGCATAATACAGTTAAAGATTATTATTATTATTATTATTATTATTATTATTATTATTATTATTATTATTATCAACATCATCATCATTATTAGTAGTAGTAGTATTAAGATACATTTAGACAACATTTAAATCCTCTCAATCTCATGACTTTGGTAATTAGGGGATATTTAATTTTTGTGAGCAGTATATTAATTGCCTTAGTAATTACCAAAGCCACCTTATGTAAATCCCTTGTTTTCTTGATTTTATATTATTGGGTATTTTGTTCAGTTTAAATTATAAATATTTTGTCAGCATTGAATACTGTATATAAACCCCAAATCAAGAAAAGGTGGGACAGTATGGAAAATGCATATAAAAATGAATAATACCGTATTTCTTGTATTTACTTCTTTTATTTGTATGTGTATGAACCTCAGATAGTTCATGTTTTGTCAACTTAATTTAATTCGTTAATAAACATCCATTCCTACATTTCAAATGAAAAACTAAATAATGCTATGATTTTCCACAGGTGAACGTAATCATGATTTGATACCAAAGCACTCCTTCTACAGTGCTTAATATAATTAAACTATTCAAAGAATCAGGAGGAATTTTAGTAAATTT
This sequence comes from Parotocinclus haroldoi, assembly GCA_034779995.1. Lineage (NCBI taxonomy): Eukaryota > Metazoa > Chordata > Actinopteri > Siluriformes > Loricariidae > Parotocinclus > Parotocinclus haroldoi. The sequence goes on along the minus strand of JAUZST010003238.1, from coordinate 911 downwards.
TTAGACCAAGGGTGCAAGCTTAAGCTGAATGCCCACAATCTCCGACCCCTTAAGTGGCACTTCATCAAGTATTGCTTTTCAAAAATAGATATAACCATATGGGAAATGGTTTACCTTATTACTGAACTTATATACTGAATATATTGATTAAAAAAAAGTCTAATGTTAACCATGTTCAGAAGTGGCATCAACATCTTTGGGCTCTGAAGCATTTAGTATAGACCATCGTACAGTTCCTTCCAATTCAATTCAAATTTATTTATATAGCGCTTTTTACAATTATTGTTATTTTGATTGTAAAATTATTATTCTGCCAAGTTTCAGGGGCTAGAGGAGCATAAAGTCCAGAACCAGCCAGTTCAGGGAGTTAGGCTGCTGAACAACCAGTAGTACTACTATAACAGCAATGTACCAACTACACTCACACTCTCACACCTTATTATCACTCTGCACTTTAATTAACCCTCCTTTATTTTAGATTAAACAGAATATATGTGTATATATGTACTTGGTCATTGGTATATTAGCAGTTAATTAGCATGCCTTCTGTGTGACGTGTATAGATATAAAGACTTGAATCTTAAGAATTCAGAATTACTTTTTAGTGGCAGCACATTCTATTATAACTATGAATCTCTTAAATCTGTATTGTCTTGACTTGTTTCAAAATGCATTTAAAAGAGCTTTGTGTCTTTTTTTACTTATAGAAGGACCTTGCTTGATAGAGACCATTTATTTTATCATTAAAGTTTTGTTTAAAAAGATGGGCGGGTAAATTGTTTGATAGTGAAACGTGTCCCAATCATTTTATAATATTATATATTATTGATTTATTCATTTCCACATATCACAATTTATTTGGGATATTCTGTATTTTATCATTTATTTATTTATTGGTGTATTTTGTATTA
>JAUZST010003237.1:0-17322 GCA_034779995.1 Parotocinclus haroldoi | reverse complement strand
CACACACACATACTGCTCACAAAAATTAGTGGATACATCAAAATAAATGTTTTCATATTGAAATATCCCCTAATGCTTGTGAGCAGTGTAGTTTTACCTTTCGTATTTCGCTTTGTTATTAAAGAAAGTACCATACTAAGTAACAACACACTTACACACTCCAGACACACTTTTACTTCTCTTTGAAACCGCAAGATGTCCAGCACTGCTCATAACTTAGAAATAGAAAAACCATTGGGACTCATCTACAGTCTGGAGAATTCAAAAGTAGTATTCATACAACAGTTATGACTAAAAAGCCATGGGTCAGAGAAACAAGGCCATGTGACTTACCTATACACAAAAACACAATGACTGAGTGCTGTAAAATGGCATCAGGTGCTTTAGACTGATGATAGATAATTTAAGAGGTTTGCCTACAACAGAAGTTATCTCCTCCGGCGGTTTGTTAGCTGAAAGGTTGGGGAGCACTAAATGGTCAGTGTCTGCATTTAAAAGTAAAGCATGGTGGAGGCTCCCTGCAGGTTTGCAAATGGAGTTTCACAAATGAACAGAATTAATGCCCCCTCACTGCTGATTCTTTTCCATCATGCAGTTCCTTCTGGGAGGCATTTGACTGGGTCAAAATTCACTTGCCAGCATTAACCCAAAGTCATAAAAGAACTTTCTCCAGCAAAAAGAAAATTGAGTCCTACAACAGATGTTATGGGCCCCATAGAGCCCTAATCTCGACATCATCGAGGCTCATTGAAACTCTTACAATGAGAAGTAAGTGAGGCACGCAAAGCATTCTGAAGAACTGTAGCAGGTTCTCCAAGAGGCTTGGGAAAACATTCCACGTATTGGGTATCAAATGCCACTGTATTTACGAAATACTGTTTATGGTGTTTTAAAAGGGTGTTCACACCAAAATGTATTTTTTTAGATTCTTCTGTCGGACAGTTTTTGCAAAATAAATGTTTGTTTCCCTCAGATACACTAACGCACTAAACCCAGTGGATAAAGACATATTCTGTAAAAATGTTTGGTGCCCATTACTTTTGCACATAGTTCACAATATTAACAATAATATTGTTGCTCATTTACTACTGCATTTATTGGTGCACCATTACGGGTCAACTACCAAATAAAAGGCTATAGGAACTGAACATCCCTCCATAACCCATGTATAACAAAAGTAGAATCGAGATAAGAGTTGCGCTAGCTCAGTAGGAATATAGGCAGTTTGCAGTCTTGAACAGCCATGGTTCATATCTGTGTGTGCAATCGAGGTGTGCAAAGATGACATGTCCAATACCCTGATGTATGTAAGTAGAGCGAAAGGTGGTTCAACAAAGTATTAAATGAGGGGGCTGAACATTTTTACAACCCAGTTATATTAGTGTTTCATCTTTATTACTTTTCAGAACTGGTGGATTTTTTCTTGTTACTCGAACGAGAAACACTAAAGCATTCAAAAATTAAGCAGAAAAACCTAAGCTGTAAATAAATTTGAGGGTGTAAAAAAGTGACTATTTCTAAATGATCTGATAATTTTCTAGAAGCAGAGTAAATACTTATCCCAGAAAAATTCCTGAGAACATGAGACACATAAGACCATAATTGATATCAACAAAAATAGAACAACAAAGCAGTGATACCATTTCTTAAAATGTTAGACAGAAAAAAAAACACATTCGTGTGATTCTGTCCTCCTGTTGCACCAGTTACATATTGCATTGAACCACGTATATTAACATTTATTTACTACAGGTTTAAAAACATAATAGTGTTTACGTAACGAATGTAAAGATATTACCAAGACTGTTTTTATCAATTATACGGATTTAGGTGAGGCATTGTGGAGCTGTCAATAATTATTGTTTAGTCTAAATACCATTCACCATTCTGACCCTCTAACGCATGAAGGAAATCCTCTAACTTGTAGGCTTCAACCTAAAAAGAGCTGTCTTGAGCTTGCGTTCTCAATGTGTCACTAAATGTCAGTCAATAACCTTGATAGTAAATGTTAAAAACATAATTCTTACATTTACATTTACAGTGTTTAGCAGACACCCTTATCCACTTACAAAAGTGCTGTAAGACATCAGTAACATAATCTATTCCCAATAATCTAAACAAGAATGCAATTCTGAAACTGTAAAGGTTGTGTGGGTTTTTTTTTCAGAGATCAGTTTTTAAATACTCCAAATCAGAAAACGTTGGGACAGTATGCAACTGCAAGTATTAAAAAAGTAGTGCTTCCTACATAAAGTTTGGCTTTTATATCATAGAGAGTATAAGCTGTATAGACAGTAGAAACCCAGAACGATGTCAACAAGTGATTATAATTATTATTTGGTACAAATTTAGCATACACAAAAGTCTGAGGAGGAAAGGTTGAAGGTGGGCAGACAGTCTCCAGTGGCCAACAAATGTGTGAGCATATTATTGAAGTTATTATTATTATTGATGTTCCTCAAACAATGCTTGGAAGGGATTTCCATATTTCAGTAGTAACTTTTTCTGTATGGTTTGTGATATTAAAATGCAAAAACGTCCAAAAGCCAGGGTCTGCTATGGTATGGGGTTGTGCCAGTGCCCTTGGAAAAGGTCAGGTTCAGTGCTGTGGTGCCAGCATTAATACAGAACAGTACATGGATATTTTAGAGCAACATTAATTCCTTCAAGATGACATTTTTTCCAGGGATACTTTTTTCTGACCTGGATTATGTGCAGCGTGGTTGGAATATCGCACCATTTAGTGTTTCATTTATGGTGCATGGCAGAATTGTTGTTCAAATTTGGGGGCAAAACTGTTTTTGACCATTCAAAGTCTGTTTTGTTTAAGTGAATAAGCATTTAAATTCCTGTAATCGGCATAGCAATTTGAGTGTAAAATCTGAGTGTATAAAATGCAGGTACATGCATTTCAGAATGTGTAAATACTGTATTTTTTATGTCCCCATTTTAGTGTAATTGCAGTGTGTACTGCTGATACTGATATGATTTCACAATTTGCAAAGAGCAACGTGATATTATTATATTATTGCTATTAGATATAGTGATATTATTAAATGATTGGTTTGTTGGTCTTCACATGTGTGGGTAAATGCTTTATTGGGCTTTAGTCAGAGGAACATACTAAATATGTAAATACTTAACTAAACTAAATAACTATATATAAGTATACTAATAACTAAATATGACTATACACACTGCTCACAAAAATAAGGGGATATTTCATTTCATTTTGAAATGTACCCTAGGTTTTGTGAGTAGTATACATAGTTAAAATATATTTCCACATGATAAGGTACCATGGACTTTCTGATTTGCCCTGCTGGCTTGTTATCTGTAAAGGTTCTTAAACTTTACAATTTTACCACATTTACACAAGTATGAACACACTTGATTTGAAATTTGATTTCATAACCCATTACAGCAAGAGCTAGTGGTTTGGATAACTGGCGCCAAATAGATCAATGGGGTTCCACTGTATAATTTCAGCTTCAAAGGAAGTATGCAATAAGGTTTATAACAAGATAAATATTCTTCTTCATTCACAGGTGTGAGGGCCAGAACACGAAGCCGATTTGAAAAGGCATCCCAGGAAAAGGTGTGCAAAATGAGGCAATGCAGAACCAGCTTCTCCTGGTACATGTGAGAGGACATACAGAGGCAACCACGAGGACGAAAGACAGCTCAGGCGGAGGAGGTGGAGGAGGAGGAGGAGGAGGAGGAGGTGGTGGAGGAGGTGACAGAAAAGGAGCTGTTGGTCGTAGAGGAGAGGAAGAATCTCGGCAAGCGTTATGGCCAACGGAAATGAGAGTAGTGACGGACCTAGCAACCCGCTGGCAGCAGTTGTGGCTACTACTGGTGGAATGGTGGGTGGAGGACCTTCATCAGTTGTGTCCACCTATGTTAAACTTATCCTTCTAGGGCTGATCATATGCATCAGTCTGGTGGGTAACCTGGTGGTCTCTCTGCTAGTGTTAAGAGACAGAGCCCTCCACAAGGCCCCATACTATTTCTTGTTGGATCTATGCTTGGCAGACACCATTCGATCAGCAGTCTGCTTCCCCTTCGTGCTGGTGTCGATAAAGAATGGTTCAGCTTGGACCTACAGTGTGCTCAGCTGCAAGGTGGTGGCTTTTATGGCCGTGCTTTTTTGCTTCCATGCTGCCTTTATGCTGTTCTGCATTAGTGTCACAAGGTACATGGCTATTGCCCACCACAGGTTCTACTCTAAGCGCATGACCTTCTGGACCTGCGTTGCCGTGGTGTGTATGGTGTGGACACTGTCAGTTGCCATGGCATTTCCACCAGTTTTTGATGTGGGTACCTATAAGTTCATTCGTGAAGAAGATCAATGCATTTTTGAACATCGTTACTTCAAGGCTAATGATACGCTTGGGTTCATGCTCATGCTGGCCGTGCTGATCCTGGCCACACATGTGGTCTACATGAAGCTCTTGCTCTTCGAGTATAAGCACCGCAAGATGAAGCCTGTCCAGATGGTACCAGCCATCAGCCAAAACTGGACATTTCATGGGCCTGGAGCCACCGGCCAGGCAGCCGCCAATTGGATTGCAGGATTCGGTCGGGGCCCAATGCCACCAACCCTGCTGGGTATCAGGCAGAACTTGCACAACCAGAACCGACGGCTGCTGGGAATGGAAGAGTTCAAGGCAGAGAAGCAGCTTGGCAGGATGTTTTACGTAATCACCCTGTTTTTTCTGGTGCTGTGGTCACCATACATTGTGGCCTGCTACTGGCGGGTCTTTGTGAAGGCATGCACTATTCCACATCGGTACCTCTCGACTACAGTGTGGATGAGCTTTGCCCAGGCAGGGGTAAACCCCATTATCTGCTTTTTCCTGAATAAAGACCTGAAGAAGGGTCTCGTGGCCCACTTGCCTACCTGTTGTAGAACTAAACCTCAACTACCCCGTGAGCCTTATTGTGTCATGTAAAGACAAGTATTGGTTAATTTATGTTCTTTCTTTACCATTCTCTCTCTTTAGTGGGTTACAACTAGACAGTGAGTAGGGGCTAAATGAGTTTTGAAGATGGAATTTTGAAGATGGAAAGCATCTGCTGTCACCCAAATGCTGTACCTTTTTTCCTGCAGTTGTTAAGATTATTGGTCAAAAGTGAGGCGCGCTAAACAAAATGCAAATGTTTTGACCAGCAGTGATTATGGGTGCTATCATTCTAAAAACAAAGGTACAATTATAATACAGAAACATCTCATACCAAAATACATTTTGATGTAAAATATATGAGGATTTGGATCAGAAATGCTTACAGGTTTGTGATCCGCAGAAAACAGTGTTGTATAAAACATTTACACAATTCTAAAGACCCTGGTAAAACAGCTTATTTGCCAAAACATTATTATTGAACTATAGAAATCATCAGTGTTTTCAAAGAAAACCATAGGTTACATCTATCACAAATCTTTTGCATGCAGTTTTAGCTATAAATGAAAAACATGAATGCTAGGAGACAAAAAGGGTTAACGACATCTGCAATGCAAATGCAGTCTCTTGAACCAAAACAACAATGATCTCAAGCAAAGTTAAAGTTTAGGTCTGTCAGATTTAGGACTGTCAAATAGTTTGTAATCAAAACTGTAATTAATGTTATTATTTGTCTCTGACGCAAATTAACATGACTATTAATTTACAGTGATGAAAGTGTTATTATTTCACATTTTATTTATAATGAATAATGCCCTTACGGCATCAATGTCCACATGTAGGAACAAAATATGGGATATTAAAAGAGTTACTGGTAAAAAGGTTTACATTCAAGAACCATTCAAAATGCCACATCTTTTAAATTATTTAGAATTTTTTTTTGCTGCTTTAAGGCAATATTCTAGATAAATCATCTGCCCGGAGTACATTATAAAAAACAAAAACAAAAAACATTTATAGGGATACTCAAACAGAAATAAAGACAGGCTGTATGGATGCCACAAGTAATCAGACAATAAGCATAATTTATATAATGTACGATTCGTGTTGTTGACTCCTGCAACAGAAGTGATCTATATCACATCGAACACAAGATTTTAAAAAGTACTATTAAAAGTATGGAAGGGTTGCAGATAAATTTGCCTGTTTCTCATACACCTGCAGAAAGAGTTGATTATTACTGAACATTGACATTATTGACATTTCTTGATCGTTAACACTGAGCATTGTAGATAAAGACACAGAGATTGTAGTATTTAAATGAATGTTACAGATTACAAAAATTGTGATCTTTTATGCGAGGTACTTAGCTTCAGAGATGATCGCACTCCATTTTGCCCCAGTTTTTGAAAGAACAAACATCATAGAATAACAGGAAATTGAATGACATATAAACCAACAACTCTAAGATCTAACCATACAACAACAAAATCTAAGCATATTTACCTGAGAAAGGGGAACGAATTCTTTATGTTACCTGAACGTATTGCCTTACTCTATCATGAAGGTTTAGTGTTACCAGTGTAAGGAGGATATGACAGCTGTATGCCTCTACAGACTTTGGAGGGAAAAAAGGCTGAGAAAAACAACACTGTGTCTTTGTTGCTTAATGGAGGATTCTTCACTCACCTTCACAACCGAACAAACTGAGGTTGAGAAGAAAAAAAAAAGCATCAGACGGGTGCTAAATAGCTGGAAACAAATTGCCAAATTGTGACACTCTTGTGTACAATTTTACACAGTTCAATGGAAAGACTTGAAATTAAACACATGATTTCCCTGTGGAATTAAAAGGAACTTTCCTCATCCTTGTGGATTTATTTGAGACATTTGTTTTGTTGCTTCTCCGTATCTTTGAGGGGTGGTTAAAAAGGATTCAGGTGGTGAATTTCTTGTGTGGAAAGGATTAAACAAAGAAGAACAAGTGCTCATTGGTGTTGGGGAGGGAGGGATTGCGGGTGGGTGAAAGGGGAGTGATTTTTTTTTTTGTAATGAGCAGAATTGCCTGGTAGAACTATTTTTAGTTGCTTCAGGCATACTATCTTTTGTAAAATAACTGTGACCTGTGTGATTTCCTGTGTATTATATGGACAATGGACTAACGTCAGAAAGGTGGGAGGGGGGACTCTTGTTCATCATCTTTTTACCACGCATGTGTGAGTGATTGTTTATGCCAAGTATGAATGTGGGAGAGGACTTAGTGGTAAGAGCGGATGATTGTGGATGCAGCATGGTATGGTCAGAGATGGAAGGCCTGATGAAAAACATCACTCCTGCAATTGATCACGTTCATTTACCCTTTAAAATACAATACGACACAATTAAGAATTGATTGTGCAAAATAAAAACACCGGTAACCTACATGTAGCACCTTCTCGCCAGTGGAATTTAATATCACCGTTAGTCACAACTTTCTTAAATGCAAAAAAGAACTTGCATGATGTTCTTTAAAATTGAACTACCAATAACTACTAGGAAATGTAACTAGTAGATGACTGACCCTCTTGTACCTGTGAGACATTTTCTGTAACACGGGTCACGAGTTGGGATCATGAATCTAGATTCATGACATGAAAGCTATATTCTAGAGTATTCCAATAACTGTTTAGAGTTAAAAAAGAACAAATATAACTCACAAACAAAAAGATTCAATGTAGTTGTGAATCGGGTAGTGGTTAGCGCAAGGTTTATAATAGACCTCTTTTTACCAGTTATGTTTGAAATGACTGAAAATCACACTATGTTTGGCTTCAGTATGTGATTACAAGATCTCAACCCTAGTCAATTAAATGAAGATTCAGATTCAAGAAAACTTTATTCATCCCCTAGGGGCAATTGAACGCAGAGCAACAAAGATGACAAGAAATGAAGATAACATTGATGGTTTGGACAAAATGAGTATGAATATATTCTGATTAAATTACCTATCTAGTCTACTTTAATTTTACCATCAGACTTCAGACAGAATTAAGTGCCTGATTCGGTAAGTTAAGTCTTGTTTTTTTCCATTTTTACTTTCCCCATAAAATTCTAATTGAATCATCTTCCCAGTGAATGACTTCCCAGTTTCTGAATGACTTCAGAAACGCTTCAAAGACATTATGTCTGCTCTTGGCTGAAAAGGTGAATCAATTAGCCAGAGACATGAAAAACCAACACTACTCAAAGGGTAAAACATTCTCATCTGTTTATTCAGATTGAAATGTTTCTTTGAACAATTCAGGAGTCGCATTTTTCATGAGTGCATGATGTATGAAAAAGGTGAGAATGTCAAGTTGGATTTCAGATTCAGTTATCTTGTTCTGTAAATTAAAGGGTTTTCCCCCAACAACAATAAAATTTTACTTTTGTTGCATTTTTGACTGTTAATGCGGTGTAAGTTTAGTTCTTTGGCATACACACAGGTCTCTGTGTATTTGTCATACAAGAATCCCTTCGTTCAGTTTTGTATAATTACAACTCATGAAATTTGGCATGTTCTTCATTTAAGTTGTTTGAATTAATTACAGCATGCCTCACCCAGCACAGACAGACAACATACTGAACAATGTTAGAATGGTGTAACAACTTTCATAGAAGCAACATCATTTTGTGTGCCGGTTGATCGGATTTGCACAATGGCCATTTTATCATGAACAGCTCTTCTCAGGTAATGACATTTCACATGGTTTATGACTTATACCTGTGCCTATGCAACACAAAATGTCTTCTTTTATTTGAACCTTTCTGTTACTTTACTTGCATGCTTTGGGTCATTGTCTTTAGCATGATCCAAAAAGGCTGTAAAACGTCTTGAGACATCTGTGTGTATCAAAACCAAGCTCAGAGGCAGCAAAGCAAACTATGAAGCTCCCTCCGCCATGCTTCACAGATGAGAAGCGACTTTGGGGTCTAATTTTGTGTGATATTTTTGCAAGACTGCCCGTGCTTGAGAAAGCAACTATACTTAATTCCTTCATTTGTATAAAGTGAAGATTTATGGTAGATTGGTAAATACTCCAGTTTTTCCTGTCCTGTTCTTGGATTTCTCTGAACACACACATATGTCAGCCTCCGATTAAGAACAGCAGATTTTGGCTTGTTTTTCTGCCATATTTTATTTAGATTATAACAAATGTAATATTGTGTCAATTGTTTATCTGTAATAACTACTGGCTCAGTTAATATTGCGACTTACTGAGAATCTTACAAGGTACAGTCCAAAAAAAATTGTGTGTTAAGGGCCATGCTCAAGGACCCAACAATAGCAGCCTGGCAGTGCCAGGTCTTGAACCCCTGAACTTCTGGTCAAAAGTCCAGTTCCTTAGCTAATGTTTCATCACTGTACAGTATACATTAAGCTGCCTCAGCACTATTCCGCCATGCAAATAAGAGAAATCTCTTTGACTGGTACTAATTCTGCAATCTTGATTGAGAAATATAATTTGCCAAAACTGCAGTAGTTCCTAAGAAATAAAATAAAAGTGTCACACTGCATCTTACTCTATTTTCCGATGCAAATATACTGCTCACAAAAATTTACTTTTATAATGAAATATCCCCTAATATTTTGTGAGCAGTGTATACCTTGAAGTGAGCACAGCTTCTGGAATCACACAATCTTTGCTTAGCAAAGACTGATCCACCATAAATCCAGCCAATCCAATAAAAGCTAGATGGAAGTCTGTACTCAGCCAGAGTTAAAAGCATATCATGGAAGTGCTGCAGTGAGAAAAAGCAAAGCACAGAGAGAGGTATTGATTGGGGACAGAGGATAGAGGAAGGTATGGATAGATCAGCTGAGAGAAAGATGAAAGAGCAGGGATAAACGACAAGAGAATGGTGGGTGGAGGCTAGAAAGGTCTTCCTGAATGGAACCTAAAGCTGAAGGAGAGCGGACCATGGTATATCCTAAACTGCGTGTGCCAGAGCTGACACCTGATGCAACTCAAAGGAACTTACATAAGCCCGGTGTGTTATGCTTCTGGGTTTTCGTTTTAAAGAGGCCACTATCTTTTAGTCTTGTCCACTCCTTTCTAGTTGTAGAAAATAGAGCTACTTTGTAGACGATCCTGCAAGACTACTCCCTACAATTTCCAGACTCATAAAGCATGTGTGTCAGAGTACACAGAGCTACATTGGTTCATGTTTTGTTCTGACCCTTCTTAATATCTCTGGGCAGGACTCTTTGATTTTTGATTTAAATACAGCAAAACACGATACCTCCCTTTCACATTACCAGGTTATTCAAATAATTCATAAAGAAATGCTGGCAAGTGTAATAAAGCTGAATAAAGCTCCGTAACGCAGTAGTATTTAAACTATACACGCACAGTATATACAGGCACTACATATAGCAGAGAAATTAAACAGTTATTTGCACATCACATACCACAAAGAGTTGCACACAACATCTCTATTATGGTCACATAGTATTTGGTAAGTTTTGTACAGTAAGACTCAACTAAAACATGAATTTGATTTATTATCCTCGGCTTAATCCACATGGGGCCGAGGGCCAGCCGGTGCTCACCTGGCGACTCTGGGTGCAAGGGCAGGAACAACCCCATGAATGCCAATCCATTGTAGGATGCGCACGCACGCACACACAGTCATGCACTAAGGGCCACTTTAGAGACACCAATTAACCCAAGACACATCTTTGGATTGTGGGAGGAAACCGGAGTACCGGGAGATAACCCACGCTGACACAGGGTGGACTTGACTCCACACAAAAAGGGCCCGGATGGAACCAGAGACCTTCTTGCTGTAAGGCAGTGGTGCTACCCTAAAACCGTGCTGCGCTAAAACATGAAAGCAACAGAAAAAAGTTGTATATAGGTAAGACAGTTTTTAAGAATATAGATCTGAGTGTGAGAATGTAACCGATGGTTTCAAAACTTAGATGACCACTGTTCTAAGGCCATAAATGGCCTGATTTGCCTCAGCAAAATGTAGAGCTAAAGAATAATAACAAAATAATCCCCAAAAAATAATCGACGTAATTAAAGAACTATTCCGAAATGTAAAAGAAGCACACGTATGGTTTTCAACCCGTGATCTCGGTACTGCTGGTGGTTGCAGCAATCCTGCTACAAATAAACGAACCTTTAAACTGCTTGTTATGTAGTGAGCAACAGTGCCCTCTTGTGGGCGTGGCAGCCGTACCCAACACAAAGGAAAACAGAAACAAGAATACACTGTTTTAACTTGAATATTTTATGAAGATAATTATAAAAATGCGTTGTGTAACAACGGACAACAAAACAATTGCAGAAAATTGCAGAATGGCTCTTTATGTCTACTGAGCTGTATAAAATGAACTGAAGACCTAGAACATAACGTGTGAACATGAAGACCGAAGCTGCCGTAAAAAAAGAATTATTACAAATATAAAATCCCAACAATTTGAACAATTAAAGAGGTCCAGAATGATATAAGGGAATAAGGTACATTTCAGATGCTCGGCACGTATTTTCGACAAAACGTTTAACTACTGAATATGGCTTACATTCCCACAACCACTGAACAGCTTAGGCAGTCTGTAAATGAAAGGTAAAAGTAAATGAACAGTAACAATACACACCAAACAGAAGTTGATACACAGGAGGAGATGGATAGAAAAAAGGACAGTGTGTATGTAGGTTTGGCCCTTTACATACAGGATTAAAACAGGTATTTTCTGCAGTTCTCAGCTCCACATTTGCACTCCATGCGGTTACGTTTGATGGAAATGCCTTGAATTCCTGCCAGGCTGAAATTAGCATCCATTTTGGTGCTCTCTGCATCTACTTCATCAACTGTAATGCAGATTCAACCCAAGCAAATTAGACAGGAATGAAATAAACAAGGACTACAAAAAGTACACACAAGTATGTGCTCTTTGACATCTATTTTTACATTTACAACATCCATCCGATCAACATCAGTTCGTCTTAATGTCCAAGCTCAGCTTTAAACAGGAAATAAAAATGCCTCAGCATCTATTTACATCTTTGACAGAAAACTAGTAGGAGCAACATCGGCTGACAGAAAAGACATTCACGGTCTTTGAAGGCAGAAAAGTGATAAAAAATATTTTTAAAATACTGTATTGTACAGTACTGTACTAGATGTTTTAATTAGCATCATACTAAATATTATGTGCACAGTATCGAAACTAATGTGTGCCTACATGGTAACGTAACAACAACTTCCACGGAACATAATGTGGACGATAAAAGGAGCACACCTGTATTCTGCATGCAGCATGTTGGTTAGTTGAACAAGTGTTAAAGTGACACATCCTTACTTGTCATTTTGTAGTCGAAGGTGAGCTCCTCCCCAGCTTTAATAGCTCGCGTGGCAAAGAAAGCAATCCTGGGAAGACGTTCATCCAAGCAATCGATGAAAACGTTATACACCTGAAGGTTTGGGTCGCACTGCAGTATTGTTGGTAGAGCAACAAGTAAAAAGTGTTGGTAAAATAAAATATAATACTGGCATCCACCAATTCAGAAAGTCGCAGTATTTTGAATTCATTGAGTTTTTACAGTGATAAAAATATGTAATAGCAAATCTACAAAAATCTGTTTAAAAAAAAAAAAATTAATGGTCACTTTTTGAATTTCTCTTGACAGTGCTAAGCACTGAACACCAACGCGCTTTTGAGAATCAATGCAAATAGACTTTGTAATGTAAATAAATTCATATTAATCTAATAATCTAATCAAGAGGAAAGGCAGAAATCCAGAACCTGACTGGTCAAACCCAAACTCTGTGACTCCAGAAGATCTTAAGAAAATATATTTAACTGACCTTTTGCTTTGCTAGGACTGATATAACAATACACAAGACTGACATGGATTTCAGAGAAAGGTTAATTGAACTCACACTGTGGTTGACAAAATGTGAAATGTTTCCACAATACGCAGCATCGACAGTGAACTCATCCACCACATAGTCAAGGTCAAACAGATAGGTGACTCCCTGCTTATCATACATCTCCCCCCTCCTCTCAGCTTCTTCTGAAGTTATTATCTGTACAGATATATAGTAGACAGATGGCAACATTAGAGACACATGAAATAAAGGAGAAACTTAAGACTAATTCTTACATCTTTTTTACATTAATTTTAAGTCAATATCACTTTCCACTCGTTCACAATAACTGAGTTTGTATCTTATCAAACGCTTTTTTTTTTTTGTTTGTTTGTTTGTTTTATAATTCGTAGATATGCCCGATTTCGCGAATTTCCCTCGGGATTAATAAAGTTATCTTATCTTGTAAACAGGATGACTGGTCAACATAATTTCACTTGTTAATATGCAACCCCAGATCGAAAAAGTTGGGACTACATGGAAAATGCATAGAAAACGTGTTTTTACTTACTTTGACTTTTATTTTAATTGCAAAAAGCATTAACCTGAGATATTTCATGTTTTGTCTAGTTAGTTTCATTTTATTTATTAATACACATTTTAGCCATTTTGAATGTGTGGCAATTTAGAGGTCTGAAGTGGCAAAAACTAAATTATGAGATTTCAAACAGGTGATGTCACCAGGCGATTGGGATTGTAATTATTATTACTTGTTATTTGGTATTTGATAAGCGGCAACCAGGAAAAAATCCAGGCTTTGATGAACACAGATGGTCAGAGCATCTCCAGGTTGCCAACAAATGTGTGAGAAAACTATTGAAATGTCTAAAAACAATGTACATCATAAAAATAAAAAAAAAGAGTGGACAGGATTTACATATTTCTCTCTACAGTGCATAATATAATTCATCGATTCAAGAAATTGTGAGTGATATCAGTGCTTAAGGCCAAGAGCGCAAGCTTAACCCAACTCAGCTGGCACTGGATTACTTTGGCAAACATTTATCAAGCACTGCAATACAGAGTTAGATTCACAAATGCCACTTCAAACTTTAATAAGCAGAAAAGAAGCCTAATGTTCCATGTCCAGAAATGTGTCAATCTAGTATGAACCAGCAGAAATGGCAACATTACAAAGTGGTAAATGCTTTACCGACCTAACTTTTGTTGGATTGTGCTACAGGCTTGAAATGCAGGTGTTGATTAACAAATGAAATTAAGCTGAGCAGATAAACATGAAACATCTCGGGTTAATAATGTCTGCAATCAAATAAAAGTCAAAGTAAACGCAAGAAACACTGTGGTTTTTTAAAGCATTACAGCCTTTTGTGATTTTGACCTTTTGATATGTATAACAGTTGGGCTTCAGATTTTGTATAGATGGTAGGTAATTATGTTATCAGTGGCATCTCTGACATGTACATATTATTTGCACGCAGGTTTCTTGTGAAAACACAGTTTATACAGTATTTAAATTGTAGGTCCTTTAAAAAACTGTCACAGTGGTAATGCCTTGTCAATGACCATTTCAATGACCTGCTTCACAGATTGTAATATGGCCGTGAAACGACGGATACCTGAATTCTTGTGCATTCAAATATCTCGGTACACAAGTGGAGAACCTGCTGTGAATGAAATACACAAATCACACAATCTAATATTTACAATTGTCAGGAAAGAAAGAGGGGTGCTGCTTTTACCAGGAGCCAGAACAGGCAACCGCAATAAAAGTACATTAGAAGGTGCCTCACTAAGAACCCGATAGGTGTAAGCATGGCGTACGATAGCGCCTTCTGGTGTTCAGTGGTGTGGTAAACAAGGACGTGTAATCCAACCTGGCAATGCATTTTATCCATTTTGCCCCCTATATACAATACACTATAAAATAAATAACCATATTTAAATATAAACCAACACTTCCAAACCAACACAAAGCAGCAATTCCAAAGCCCGCTACTGCGATGACCCATGTTAAAATCCAGACTGTGTCTTTTGGAAAATATTCGATTGTTATATTGGGCTTTATGCTTACACAATTAAGGAGAAGTTGAGTCTGAAAACAGAACACCTACCAGGGGACAAAGGAAAACAAAAAAAACCAGCAACAACAAATAAAACAAATGTAGGCTACTCACAAAAGGTAGAGATAAGAAAACACCACAAGTGTCTGAGATGGTTTAAACTAGTGTATTCAAAACAGGGTTTAACCCAATCATTATAACTGGACTGTATATTCTGCCACTCGTCAGTGACAGTGTCTGCAGATGAGTCAAAAATGTAAAATACACACCTCTCCAAGGTACTCCATGACAAATGTGTTCTTGTGAATTCTCTCAAGGGTGCGCACACCCCAACCCCTTCCGTTGGCGGTCTTAAAGATGCAAAGATCGTACTGAAGACCCCTCTGCACAACTCTGTTCCTGCAGTCCACCCCACAGAGACACTGTGAGTTACACTCATAGATGGGCAAACCAGGCAGGATTTTCACCTGCATGCACTCATTATATGCTGTAGAGTGATCAGAGGCTCCTGCACAGCAGCCATTTGTGGGCTCTTTAATACAGTCAGTGCACTCACACCCTATTGCTGACTGGCTCAGTGTAACTCCATTCCCATACTTATAGTCACTGATATAGGTGAAGTTTTTAGGAGGGCCATCCAGGTCCACATCATTCAGGACAAAGATGCGTCCCTTGTGTTTGCTGGCACGGTTCACCTCTTCCTCCCAGCGTCGCAGCTTCACGTGCTGTTTGGCTCTCTTGCAGAGGAAAGAGACAGCAGAGGCATCCAGTGATTTTGAGTCTAAAGGCCTATTAGAGCGGAGCAGCGCAAGGCGCAGGTCTTTCCGGAACTGGCGGAGGAGTTTGGGACATTTAAGGTTGCCAAATGGTTCCCATGTTTTCTCAGACTCTGAATATCCTTTCCACTTTACCAGGAAGAACTCCTGACCCTGCACACAGGTACAGCATAAAAACATGCATGATCATATGACAATGGAAACTAAACTGGTCAACGTGGCAGAATAAGCAGAATCCCGGTCTATAACAAACATCTAGTAATCAGTACAAAACTTTAAATCTGGTTCTGTTACACACTGTTCATGTATTGATGGACCTGCAATGTGGTCAAATATTACCATAATTATCCACATGTCTATTCTTCAATAAGGTTGCAGTCCTGAATTAATAACAATGCTTAAAAATAAATCCCAGTGGAGTTTGGAAGTAAAAGTGTGTGTCAGAGTAAGGGGGCTTAAAATATTAGTATCTGCAAAAGGGGGCACTGCTCCTTACCCGTAACCTCTTGTTATTTCGTACACTGCAAACTTCTCTCAAATTGCATCCAGGTCTTACCAAGCTTTTCACAGAGCAGGTAATGTTTTCTTAGGAAAGGGTTCTTAAAAATAATCAACAGTCAGTTGATTACAAAAATAATGGGTGGTCAATTCCAACTGCTTTTTTTCTTGCTATGTTATATAAATAAAAACAAGTTGAATGCAGTTTAACTCAAGGGAATGGTTTGGCATTACATTCCTCTTAGAACAGAGTAGAAATTCATTACACATTCAATTCTTTATTTTCTTACCTTAATTCTTCTGTAATTGCATAAGTAGTCCACAACATAGTCATCAAAATCTTTCCTGGCCACAGTCAGCATCTTGCACACTAACCTCTGCCTCCTGCACACAGCTCCCAGTTCATCCCACGAATACTTACATGGCACTCTGCAGTCTTCACAGAGAAATAAACAGCTCTTTATCCTGGACTAAACTTGCAAACAAGATAAAGATTGATTCTGCTTTCTGGGACTATGGTGATCTAGTGGTTAAGGTACTGGACTATGGACCAGGAGGTCCAGGGTTCAAATCCCACCACTGCCACAGTTGGGCAAGGCCCTTAAACCACAATGGCTTGGATTGTAAGACTGTATAAGTTGTAAGTCGATATGGTGAATATGCCAGACTTCTGCACGGCATGCGCACCGAAACTACATCCCATGCTGATGACCATCATGCTCACTAAACCGCAGCATATGCTGACCTTTTTAACACGCTTATTTTACATGCTCTCACTCAGATCAAACTGCACACGTGCAGCAATATAGTCAAAGTAGATAACTGTTCTTACTGTTTAAATGTTGCGCCATGATTTTCTTCTCTATGCACGCTTCTTCCAGTATATTTTATGACATATGTTGCGAGTTGCCGCCACCTAAAGAGCTGGAGTGCACATGAGCTTCTGGAAGGGTGAATGTCGCCCTTGCTAAAACAACTAAGGTCAGGCTTTTTTATTGCTTGTTCGTCCCTACTTAAAAATCTACTGAGGAGGGAGGAAAAATATACAAATAAACCTTTTTAAGCACTTTTCAATTTCTCTCTCTTTCTTCTTTCTATGTGGAATAAATACAAGAAAGGGGGAAGAAATAAAAATATTTTTTTATTTAAAAATAAAATTTGTTTAACCTACAATGAAATTGAAACGGTTGGCTCCGGTGAAAAAAGCTTAAAAAAATAATATGT
>JAUZST010003236.1:0-17322 GCA_034779995.1 Parotocinclus haroldoi | reverse complement strand
AGACAGAGAGAGAGAGAGAGAGAGAGAGAGAGAGATGGAACCTACTACTTAATCCAATACATTATTCAAACACAACACTATTATTGGTTTATTCGGTCATTTTCATATCTGCTTAATCCTTAATCAGTGTTGCAGGAAAGACAGCACAAGGTGCAAAGCAGGAAGAAACTTAGATACCCAGGGCACGTCACCTGGGATTGTACCTCAGATCTTATTGCTGTGTGATGCCTGTTAATGATTTACCCGAGCTGTTTACTGAACACATATTTAAGCTTCAGGCATGGTCATCACAGTTCCCTGTTGTAAATCCCATAGAAATTCATAGTGGGTTCACAGTGACACAGTTATGACACAATGAGTGTGCTTATTTAATCATTTCTACAACTTCTTATGCTGTGATCTGAAAGTGTCATACAATTAGTCCTGTTTAACTGGATGACATGCAGCACATTTTGATTAAAAATCTCTTTAAATCCGGGATAATATTTAAATAACATTTTTTTAAGAATATACTGCTAATGATGCAATTTAAGATCATATATATGATAATGTGTTTTGAATATGTCTTTAAATGTCTTTACTATATTGCCCACACCTAATGTCAAACCCAATTTTCATTAGTATTGTCATTTTGATTAATA
This sequence comes from Parotocinclus haroldoi, assembly GCA_034779995.1. Classification (NCBI taxonomy): domain Eukaryota; kingdom Metazoa; phylum Chordata; class Actinopteri; order Siluriformes; family Loricariidae; genus Parotocinclus; species Parotocinclus haroldoi. The sequence goes on along the minus strand of JAUZST010003236.1, from coordinate 16,681 downwards.
ATGAAATGTTGTTACCCTGCTCTTTTTCATCTTTTACAAATATGAGCAATGTAGATGATCAAAACTGATCTGAAATTGATTCTTACCAGGCCAATAAAATTCATCTAAATCAGTTCTGATATCCCTGACATCCCCATGTGGCATTCTTACGTAACCTTTTCTGATGCATTTATTTTTGCTTCAGTTTGTGTCCCAGAAGCTGGTAATGCTGGAGGCTGGATGTGGAGTAGGTAATTGCATTTTCCCCTTGTTGGAGGAAGATCTTAACCTCTTTATTTATGCATGCGACTTCTCACCTCGGGCTGTACAGTTTGTGAAGGTGAGTGACAGCAGTTTGGGAAATGTTCATTCTGTGCATGTCATTGTTAATGAATGGGATTTGTATACGTATTCATTCGGTGGTGGACATTACAAAATCAATTGTAGTTCATTATTACACTTAAGTAGTATTTTCATATTACCTTAAATGTTTTGGAGTACTTCCTTTTTATGACTTTTTACTTTAACTCCACTACATTTCACAAGTCAAACATTTTACTTTTTAGTCCACTACATCATGGGAGATCTGTTATTCTTTTTGACTTAATTGTTTCTCTACCTTTCTCTACAATCACCTGATGTTTGTTGTAACGTTGCTATCAGCATCAATGGCCATTTCAGAGACACGCAGAATAACAAATACTGAAATGTATTTTTGTTTTCTCATATATTTAACTGTTAACTCAACTTATTCTGATGATTATATGATGTACTAAATTCAGAAAAACAAACATTAGAAGTAAGCTTGAACCATAATAAAACATCAAAAGACGTTAAATAAGGGATTAAATACGATTTCATAATGATCCTCTTACGTTTTATATTTGTTCTCAGGAAAATTCTCTTTATTGCCCTGATCGCTGCCTGGCTTTCCAGTGTGACCTTACTAAAGATGACCTGACTGCTACCATTTCAGAAGAGAGTCTGGATGTTGCCACACTGATATTTGTCCTGTCAGCTGTTCATCCTGATAAAATGCAACAAGCTTTGGAAAATATATACAAGGTAAAGTTTTTAAGGATTTGTAAGGATTAATATATTCGTCCATTATTGTCGAAAAATCAGTTTGATTTAAAATAATTTGAGTAAAAAACAAGTGTAATTGGTGTAGTCAGTAAGTTTTGTGGCTTGTTCGTTTTAAACAGCTACAGTGTTACTTTGCTTCTCAACCACCTCAGAACTTGTTGAAGTCGGTTCTTAACGCATTTTTATTAGAATTCTTTTTTTTCTCAGCTCTCGTTTTTTTTTTTGCTCAGTACTCGGTGCACTTGCTTTAACTTGTATTTAGCTTGAGTTTAACTTGCACTTGTTTTTGAGTCCACTCAAAAGTCGATTCGTGATTTATGATTCACAATTCAGTACACAGTGACTATCACAACCGTGTATATCACAACCGTGGAAAGTGCAATGGAAAATGCCCTATGACCCATGGAAGATAATTTAAAACGTGAAACATAGAACACCAGGGTTAGAAGAGCATAGCAGACAAGGAGGAGAGTACAAAGACAGCAGTTGAAATAAGTATGTGGGACCAGATCATGAAACGCTTTAAAGGCTAGCAGTAATATTTTATATTGGATTCATTTAATCACTTAGCCAATGAAGCTCATGTAAATTAGAGGTGATGAGAATGAATATACTACTGCGCTTCAGAAATCTAGCCACAGAATTTTGTAGTCACCGTAAAGGATGGAGTGAAGTAGCAGGAAGACCACAAAGAAGAGAACGGAAATCAGATTTTGCGTATCTCTTTTAAATAGAAATTCATCTTTTCATTACATTGATCTGAGGAGTGAACCAAGGATACAAGTGGATGGAACAAGTCTGGACTTCAGTGGTGCAGCTGTTTCAATCACAAAAAAATGGAAGGAGGCGGCATCATTAAGTGAGGAAAGACATGTAACTGACACAAAGCAGAAGATTTTAATAGGCCAGAGAATAAGTCAGAACTGACAGAAGAGAAAAATTCCGGTGGAAGAGGAGGGTATTTCCGGTAACTTTTGGGTAGAATCTCTATTATGTTGATCATGTTTTCTTTTATTCTCACATCTGTAGTACTGTATTCTTAGTGCGAATAAGTCCCCATATTTTCCTAGAATGAGTAGTATTGACAGCCAACTGGAAAGGAAAACAGGAACTGAATCATTTAGAGCACAGGCTAAATTTAGCATTAGCACCTATGATGGTTTACCAATAAACTAAGCGTTTTGCTTATACTATACTGCTCACAAAAATTAGAAAAATACAAAAACTATTTTCTGTGAATAGTAGTGTATTTACTTCATTACTTGTATTTAGTTAATTACTCACTAAATTATATAAGATTTTTAAAACTTTCATAAAATAAGTTTTATGTTAATGGCTTAGTCCAACTGCAAGTTAAGAGTTTTAAACAATAAGTTTGGTTCTGCTATGATGGAGTATAAAATACATTCTGTTCATGATACATTTAACTTGTTTTACATTTACGGCATTTTAGCATACGCCCTTATGAAGAGCAAATTACACATGATACAATCTTACAGTTCAAGCAATTGTGTGTTAAGGGTCTTGCTCAAGGACCCAACTGTGGTAGTCATCATGCATTGGGGATAGTTATAATTCTTGTGTTTTGATTCTCAGGTATTAAAACCAGGAGGTGTTGTCTTGTTTCGGGATTATGGCCTGTATGATCATGCCATGCTGAGGTTTAAGTCTGGAAGCAAGCTCGGGGAGAACTTCTATGTGCGACAGGATGGCACTCGCTCCTTTTTTTTCTCCAGAGGTTAGTCGGTGTCAGTCATTTTTTCTATCAGTCTCTAGTGACCATCATGTTGAACATCATAATGCATTCAGTCTATAATGACCAACATGTCTCTCTTTCAGAGTATCTTACCAATCTGTTTTCCCAGGCTGGATTTCAGACCCTTGTAAATGAGTATGTTCTGAGGGAAACGGTAAACAAAAAGGAAGGATTGTGTGTTCCCCGAGTATTCCTCCAGAGCAAATTCTTAAAGCCTAAATGATTCGGGTTTTTTAAATTTCTTAATGCTTAATGGATAAATCAGTTTAAATATTTACATAACATCTGTTTTTTATTCTTCATGTTTTTATACATTAATTTGAATAAAAAACTTTGATCTAGCTCACACATTTAGGTGTTTTATATGATCTTACTGTGTAAATTCATTTATTAATTCAGTTATACACAACATAGACCAATACATAGATATGGTTACAACAAAGAGTTGCTACTTCAGTGACAACACATGAGGGCAGCACAATCTTTACCATTATCAAGAACAAAAGGCTGTGTTTGTGTTGTAATGTCACAGTTTTGCACCAACATTTATGTAATTAACCATGTAGATTTCTATTGTATTTACACTACTGCCTTAGGCATACTATATTTCTCAGTTTATATTGTGCTTATTCTTTATTTAGGTTTTAGTATTCACATTACTACAATTACTCTGTCCACCACAGATCAGGTTCTATGTAGGTGATGGATCATTCTGAGCATTGCCATGTATGGTGGTGGTGTGTTAGTGTGTGTTGTCCTGGTATAAGTGGATCAGACACAGCATTGAGAATTTTTAAACCTCTTCAGTGTAACTGCTGGACTTAACATAGTCTACCAGCCATTAGAGATGAGTGAACGGGACTAATAAAGTATGTAGAGAAACGGATAAGTAGAGTCTACAATAAGTAGAATATTAATTGAAATTACAGAATGTCTAAATATTTTGTACAGTACTGTACATTAAAATGATTTTATGCAATTAGGGTACATATTTCATGACATTTCGTTGGTCATATTTGTATGCTAAAACTTTCTCAATTTAGGTCCAACAGCAAATATTATCTGTGGTTAAATCCCCATTATGTTTTATAATAATTATTATTATTAGCAGTAGTTTTACAAGAAAGTCAACATGGGTGGAAGAACTACAAATGTAGGGCACCCAGAACCACTACCAATGTTTGCATAAACCGGAAATAAATTAGGATTATTAAAATAAATTTTGATTAATTTGAATCAGAGTAAATTAGAAAATAGTGATGTTATTTTAAAAGCAGTAATACATCAATTAATGTCAGCATCCCAACATTCTTTGCCAGATCTGATTTATAATTATATGTAATTTTATAATGAAGTGGCTTCGGTTATTTGTTTTTATTCTGTAGCATTAAACCATAAATTTGTATAATTGTACAAAGGTAATGTTTAAATAAAGACAACACATTTTTTTCAATTCTATTTTTGCTCAAAATATTAACTTTATTAGTTTGTTAAATAGGGCAGCACCGTGACACTTTGAGACTGTCTTTCCTGTGACTGCATGGGTTTCCTCTGGTTCTCCGGTTTCTTCTTTCATTTCATAAAACTTTAGCTTTAGCTTTCATGCCTTAGGTCCGTTTTCAGCTCTATAGCACCCCAGTGGGATGTGTGCGTGAGTGCTGCATTTTAGGTTTGTGGCTTTTCAACTTGATAAGAGCTCCAGTCAGAAAGTAGCTGGCATGAATAGTACTCTAGCATGGACCAATGACTAGGAAACACCAGAAGGATTGCTCATAGCAAACTTTAAATTTAAGGAATGCAAAAGTGCTATAGAAAGTCCTGAAAGAACTGGAAGCAGTGCCGAGGCAATTTGATGTGTTGGGCTAATAATGTGCTAACCAAATGAAATCATTCTATCCTTCGGTTGCAACCCACAAAACTTAAAAGTTAGACAACATATAGTGGAAGTATAGATTACACAATGTTTTTGAAATCCTATAAATCAACTGCACATGTCACTTAAGAAGCACTAAGATAACACTTCTAACCAAAAATCAACCTGGCAGACAGAACCTGGATGCATCCTTGGAGCAGCTGAAGACACCATGCCCACCCTGCTGCTGACAGAGGATGGCAATGCCACACAGCCTCGAACCATGTCGGGATCGGCCACAGTACCGACGTGCTTGCTCCACTACCTCTCTGGGCAATGTCTCAAACGCTAGCTCCATGAGGATCCAAAGCTTGTAAGAACATTAGCTGGGCAGGCATGAAACCCTAGAAATGCTCACCTGAAAAGCCAGCAACCACAGAGCAAGGTGCCAGTTTCAGTCATGCCTGTGCTGGCTCATCACTATAGAGATCTGAATGAAGTGTTGCAGTCAGTAGGAACCCAAGATATATGGTTAACTTCATTTCATTTGTTAATATACGACTTAGTGGAGGCAATTTTGGGTTTCACACAGGTCATTTGAACAGGTGGTTTAACCATGCTTCAGTACAAAAGCAGCATCAATAGTATGAATTGTTTAGGAGCGAAAATTTATATTTAGAGGTGCATATCCGTCATCCAGTGGCAGCAAAAAACTGTCCCCACAACAGTTTTGCATTTCAGCGCCTGCTCCTTCTTGACAATAAGGTCAAGTAGCAGTCATCTCTTGCTGTTGTGGATGATTGGTGTACCTGCCCCAGTCTTCTTCGTACTGTTCTAGTCTCTTGAAACTGATTCCACAGTCTGCTAGTCACACTTTCTGTTGTTCCAACTGCTGTTGTCACTGTTCACGGCTCTCCAAGCTTCACGTTCAGGTAAATCATGTTGCAGAAGCATTGCAATGGCTGGGAAATTGTTGGCTGATAAAATGTTTCTTTTGCTATTGCTTTTTTTAATTGCTTTATCCCCTAATTTTGTGAGCAGTGTATTTTAAGTGTCCTGAGATGGAATGGTAACATCACAAAGTGGTAAAAGCTTTACTGTTGTAACTTTTGTGGAATGTGGTGCAGGGCTGAAATGCAGCGTGGATACCACATAACATGAAAAATTTGGGGTTTGTACAGTCTGTAAGCAAATGTAAGAAGACTGACTTCATTTTTTTTTATTTGTATTGTCCATGCTATCCCAACAGTTTCTGTTTTGGGATTGCAAATAGTGTTGCATAGGTATAGGTTAAGCCTTTTGGATCCCTATCTGCTTGCACATCTCCAGCATCACTTGTGCCACGAATTGATGCATTTCGACACTCTGGAACTCTTCAGGGACCCCAAACCTACAGAATGTGCTTTTCCAGCTGTAGTAGCAGCACTCTGATCAGGAACTATTAACACTTTCATTTTGAAATATCAACTAATTTTTGTCAGCACTATAGTAAGTCGCAGCCTGCAAATGGAAAAGTCATCCAACATAAAGCCACATTATTTTTTGAAAAAGTACAAAACGTGTACAGTTGTAAATCACTTAAGGAGCATTAAGATAACACACCAAACAACCGGAAACAAAAACATTCTCACACACATCCATATCCACTCTTCCAACTGTGCAATATTTTGCGGACAGTATAGAATGGTCCACATACACTGTATAGGTGTAAGCCTATATATTAATTAAGCTTATATGGAAAGTAGGTAAGTTAATTAGAATATTATATAATATTTTCACCACTAAAATTTTACCACAAGAAAGAACATAAAACAAGCTATCTCAGCTATCAGCAGGAAATAATTGTACAACAATGGTTCCCATTTCCTTCGTGTGTTGGCACTTTTGGCGTTCCATACAACTCTATATACGCTGCCCTAGCAGGCGGGGCGATAAAGCAGCGCTCATTTGTAGAGTGACACTGTTAAAACTGCATGCTACAGTACTGCGTAATATGTCCAAATGGTCTGCCGTTACGCTGTTTACTTCAGATAACAGAAGTACCACTAGGATATAGCTGCTGTTTCCACGCGACTTTGAGAGAAGGCATGTTGGTTGCTCCTCTTAATAAAACGTTTGTGTATGCTCCTGTCTTTTTAGGAGGCGAAAGCGTTATATTTTCCTCTTGCAGACTAATTTAAGATTGGAAGAAACATATATCTAGATGGATAGGGTTATTTATTATCCTGTATAGCACAACGCCGGAGAAACCTCTGTTTGGTGCTGGAACATTCAAACAATTAACCGAACAAAACGCCAGCATTCCTGGAGATGGATGTAGCAGAGAAGGACAGCATGTCTGATGGAGAATGTGATTATGGTGTAGAAGAGGAGGTAGATCCCCGGGTTCAGGTAAGCTTAAAGTTCAGTTGTCCGGGTTATTTTGTCAGCAGCAAGCCTTTAAAATGATAAATGTGACATTAAAATCAACATGGAACATAACATCAAGCCAAAGCTGTTTTACCACATCAACCAGAAGATTGTCATTTACTATGGCGCTTTAAACGCAGTAAAAATACAAAGACAAACCTTAATTGAACTAATTGCATACTACCGATTATATGAACTTCGTTAAGTTTAAGCTGCTTTAAATCCACTGCACTGGATTGAAACTGGAACTGCACAAATGCAAGAAATTAACAATAGTACATACAGCTAAAGTTCCATATTAAAAATGGAACTGCATTATACTGTAGATCAAACTAAAAGGGGAACAACATTAAACGAACTATGCGCACAAAGCCCGCTGAGCTACATGCGTATTACATTTGGGAACTATTTAGAATAAAGGACTTCAATAAAAGAACAAATGGAACTTCATAAAAACGAATTGTATTCAATTTGTCTGAAATGTTATACTTTGCAGAAGCGTAAAAAATGAAGGAAATAAGATGGATTTTCTTAAAGTTGTGCTGCGTTTACAATAGTTAGAACCGTGATAATAAAGCTTATTTTAAAGTTGAGCTGTGTTAGAACCGTGAGACTGTCTGTAAAAAGAAATGCAATTTAAAAATGGAGTTGCATGAAATATCTGAGACTGCACTGATAAAAATAAGAAATGCCTTTTAAATAGACCAAAATGACCAAAATCCCATAAGGGGATGAGGAAGGCATTCATCTAGACTCATCTCTGTTTTGGCTCCTAAGTGGTGGAATGAACTTCATTAACAGCTGAATCTCTATCTATCTTTAAACCCCATTTTAAGACCCAATTATTATGCACTTTTTCAACTAACCTCCCCCAGCTCTCTTTCTCTCTCTCGCTCTCTCTCACTCTCTCTCCCTCTCTCTCTCCCTCTCTCTCCCTCTCTCTCCCCTGTTACTTTATTTAAATAGTTAGTAAAATGCCTGCTGTTATTGAGTCTATATCCAAAATGTGCAGTATAATTTGCAGGTAGGGAGTAATAAACTTTGAATGAGGGGGAAGCACAACTAATATATGTTTTCAGAATAACTTTGAAATATCAGAAAACCGCTTTTATTGATTAACAATTATGGTTCACCTGCTACGTTCTTGCATTCATTTTGATTAAATATTTTATAGTTTTTCCTGTCTGACTGTGCTTACTGTGCTTAACAGGGAGAGCTGGAAAAGCTGAACCAATCCACAGATGACATCAATAGATGTGAGAATGATCTAGAGGTAATGGCATCTATTTCAACACAGTTCATGAAAGAGACTGTATATGATTACTCATTTAGAATTTCATTTAAAAAATGTATTGAGTTTGGTGCAACTAGCAGTTTTCAGGTAATCAGTAATGTTTAGATAAACAAATCAATATACCTTGTATCTTGTGTAAAGAAAGACTCAATAGCTATTCATGTTAGGAGTACGGTTTTATGAATAGTAGTTAATCGCTGTAACATGATGTCACCCCTAGTGGTAAATTAGGCCAGTTTAAAAAATGAAAAAAAAAAAATACTTACATTTAAGTAAATTTAGTCTGATGATAAACAAAAAACTCTTTCATCAAAAATAATTATTTGTAACAAAACCACGTACCCTGATAATTTGTACCCTTAGAAATTCTTAGAAACAAAATGTAACTGATGTATACTTATCTTTTTTATCTTACAGTTTTTAATGTAATAAAGGTTAGGTGCCCTTTGCTGCTGGTTTAGACACTGACTTTCGCACAACCATGTCCAGGGTTAAGCAGCTAACAATGAGTGCGTTTGACTAAATGTAAGTTGATCAAAATATCTAAGAACTTTTAAGCAACCACTTGCCTGTAGGATGACACAAGTTAGCCCCCCCCCCTCATACAGTGAGGATAATTGTATAAAAAGTATCACTGTTAGATAGTTGCAGAAAAGTAGGACATTTGAGTTCACCAAATCTACCAACAGACACAAATCCCATGGCAACAGATGTTTTGGAAAGATCTTGTCATGTTGCCCATTGTTAAGTATAATGAAATTTGTGATGTTTTGAGCCTTTTTTTTTCCTGCAAAGGCCTAGGAAACTTCATAAACTCTATGAATTACAAGGACAAAATAAAAACTGTCTACCTCTTCCAAGAAAGTAAACATGGCTAGTCACTGGATCCATGGCTAGTCCACAATGATCCAACACATGGGTCCAGATAATAATATATGAAAATAATAATAAAAAACATGATAATATAATAATGGTTTTATAAACACAACATCTTGCTTCTGCCGTGGCCATCTCAGTCTATGTTCTTAACTTCGTAGAAAGCTTGTGGAATAAGATAAATAGAATGATGTAAAAAAAAAAAAAAATAGGACCTAGGACCCTGGGCGAGCTAGAGATTTGATTTGAACAGGGTTAAGTAATTTAATTTTGATGGATTTCCAAAGGAAAAGAGAAACCTTTTATGTGTGTATAAATTGAATTTGGCCTATTTAATGAATAGAAGGAGAATGATCAGTAGGCCTCCCTTTGAACATAGCAAATCAGTCTGGTGATTCTGCTGCAGCATTTTCCTATGTTCTTCAAAGTATGTTTAATCTGAATTGAATATCATAAATACTATTTTAAAATGAGGTCAGGACATGTTATGATTTTTTTTTGCCCAGGACAGGATATTTTAATGGAACTGTACATATGGAAACTTTATGTGGACTGTGCTAGGATCACAGACAAACAAAATAAAACATGGCATTGATATACAGTATTTTAATTGGGTATAAATGATCAATGCAAAAGCAAAATAGTATGCAATTACAAAAATATTTACTGAACCCAAATAGCTTCATTTATAGTACTGCATCCGTAACTTATTTAATGGTGCAACATTTTTTTTTTTTTTTTGGTGCCACATTATTAACCAGAAGGCTAAGCGGTACTGGTGTTTTTCATACCACCTGCAGATAATAGTGCTGTATACCATATTACTGCCTCTTGAATCTTTTCATTGTGTGCAGGATGCGAGGCAAAGATTTCGAACTGTGCTGGTAGAGGCCACAGTTAAGCTGGATGAACTACTGAAGAAGACTGGCAAACTTGTAGAGGAATCAAAACCGTACTGGGAGGCGCGGCGTGTGGCACGACAGGCAAGTGATTCTTCGTTAGGTCAGCTCAAATACAATTACTTTGTAACATACCTTGGAACTTTGTTTTATTTTTGTTGAACCAATTCCTTTTTTTTTGATCAATTCATCAGTAGTGGTAGAGTTCACAGAGAGAACATCCATGGACAAGTAACATATTTTCAAATGGATTAAAATACTTTGAACTCAAATGTTTATAAAAGTATACATTTTAAATCCATACACTGAACAGTCAATGTGTGGCGCTCTCGTCCAGTTTGGCATGCTTCTGTTCATAAATATATCACTTGCTACTCAATCACGATAGTTGTTTACATCTCATTTGCATAATGGAACAACTTTCTTTGACTTCTTCTTCTTCTTGCTTCTTCATATTCAACTTGAAATGTCCCCTAATTTTAGTCAGCAGTGTAGTTTGGATACACTGCATGGATAAAGGTATTGCGACTCAGGTCCCAATACCACAGCTGTATAAGAACGAGGACATAGCCATGCTGTCTGCCTTTACAAAAATGTATTAAAAAGTATGGGTCTTTCTAAAGCGAGCCATCACTAGACCCTGTGAAGAATTACAATTCTCTATATGGCAGACTGATGGATGAGTTTGGGTGTGTTGAATGCCAGGAGAATGTTATCTCTCTGACTGAAGTTTGATGGAGGCCGTATAATGCTATGCCTGGACCTCTTGGGTCCAGTGAAAGGAAAGCGTAATGTTTCATCATAAGAAGGCATTTTGGACAACTGTATGTTCCCAAGTTTGGGACAATTTTGGGAATGCCCTTCTCTGTTCCAGCATGACTGTCTTCCGGTGCAGACCTTATGGATATGAAAAAGTAGTACTGTTTGTTTCTGGAGCTATGAAGCAACAGCACTAACCACTTGCGCCACCATGAAATCCTTTGTTGCATGTGGATTATTTCATAATACTGTATAAACTGTACAAAGTTTTTAGAGTAGCATTATCAAGGCATGATCCTAGCAACATTATATTCTCACGGCACTTTTCAATTAAAATTTGTGTTTTACACTAGAGAATCTAGAAATCTTAGTCTTGCTTTTACCTGTAAACAGTAATAACAGATGTTATAGGACTTATTCTGTGTTCATCTATGTAATGCATTTCCAGCCAAAAGGATTTGCAGCTCCATTTTCAGATTAATAAAATCCCATTCGCATCATGGAATTAAGAATTTTCCTGACCCAAAATGCCTTCTCTTAGTGGCAAGATTTCAGTCACACTCCTCTGTATGAACAGATTGTCCTCAAGACTGTTTCTACTGTTTTTTGTAAACAGGAGTAAAGTCAAACAAAGAGTGAACAAATCTGTCTTTAATGTCCCATGACATGCTTTTATATCGGCTTTAGTGGGTCCCATAATACTGTCCCTGAAGTGTCTTTTTTGAAATTCAGCCTTGGTGCAGAATTATAACCACTCTGAGCCTGTCTGTCTGTCTGTCTGTCTGTGTGCCTTGTGTGTAGCTTCAAATGATATTGAGGAGAAGAGAGGTGGACGCAAGGTGGAGGGTCGAGGAGTGACCTTAAGATGGCCTAATGTTTACTGTTGTTGTACAGCGATGGCTAATAGACACACAGTTGTTCAAACTTTCCAGTTTGACCCAGAATGTGATCTCAATAGAGAAGCACCAAAAGACGATGAGACTATAAAATGGTTAGTTTAAAATATTGTGTCTAGATATGGTACTTTAGCTAGTTTGTTTATGTATGCTGTTACAGTTATCACGTAGCTAACGCTAGTCTACATATGTTCTCATATGTGGTGCTCTGATTCGCTATTGTTCTAGAGCTGTATTAGCATATCAGTTATATCAGTAATCTACAGCTGATGAAGTCAGAGAGGGGAGGAGTCTGTCTGTTAAAAAGACACAGGCAGACAGTGCTATGCCAGAAACTGTCGGCGGACTTGTAACAATACCATTGTTTGTCCGATAGATTATGCTTGTATTATGTTTGACTTTCTTTCAAATCTTTCAAATTTAGCATTCTGTCTTATTCACATTGCACATAAAACCAGTAGTCCAAAATGGCTGCTCTTTAACAAAAAAAATGGGTGCGACTGACCGGTAAGAGTCCCTTAATGTGACATAACGATAAGGGTGAAATCGAAACGGCTTGTATAAGTTTATGATTCCTGACACCAAAATAATTTTAACTGCCTGACAGAAAACGGATGAATTGACCACATGCTTGGAGGGTTAAAAGGGGCAGTAGAAACCCAAGTGGAAATACAAAAGCAGGGAAAAAGTGATTTTTTTTTTTTTATTCCATGGCACCTTTAAGTTGAACTCCTTTTACTTGACAAATGTAATACAGATAGTTAGCATTATATAGGTATATTTCAGCCAATAGATTCTAGTTTAAAATTAAAGCAGTTCCATACTATGAGGGAATTTATGTTTGCCCATGATGTACGAGACTGGGTGACTTTTAGACTGCTTTTAGACACATTTTGACTTGGAATGTCAGGCTGAAAACAAATGTTTCAGTTTTTATGTGCAATGCAGCTATGCACAGTTATTGTGAGTGGTAAGTAAATGAGAATGTAGTTTTTACACTGGTAACAAGCTGTTAACTGAATATATAAACCAGATCAACCTAGGGAACACAAGTTAGAAGGAAAATAAATCATCTCCAGACTTGACCATAGTTACTTGATGGTTGTCTTTCTAGTTGTTTATGGCATCAGTAAAATGGATAAAGACAATAAAGGTTGGCCTTTTACTTTTTTATTATGTGGAGAAATTAAATGTTGTTCCTGCTATATTCTTGTACTGGAAAAGGGACATAACATTTGCTGTGGCCGGGCAGTCGCATTTGATTCTGTGATATGATCAAACGCAAAAACAGGGTTTTTAGGGTCCATGTATTGCAACATATTCTCATACCTCATTTTAAACCGCTGAATGTTTACGGTTTGATCAGCGTTGCTTCCCACTAAATGGATTTTCATTAGACAATGTTAAGGCTCATTGACAAAAAAGAACTCTGATTTACAATCACACAAATTATTTCATTCTTACATATAAAGTTTCATTTAATTCGAACAACTAATTTGTGTTGAGTTCCTTTTTTGGTAAATGAGTAAATCACAATAAATCACAATATAAAAATTAAAGTATATGTGTATTGAGGAAAACTGTACAATGAATTTGCCTGCATTTAGGCTGCATTTAGATTGGTTACAATATGAGATGCAGTTTGGCATTTAAGGCAAATCTGTTTCTTATGGTATCCTGGGGCACATCTGTTCACAGATATTGCAGCTGTAGATTCCCATAAATTCTTGTCAATGAATTGTTTCAATCTGGTGAAGCCATTTCTCGGAAGCCCTTGCTGTGCTTGTGCGGGCATTATTTTGTTTCAGAATGGCAGTTAGAAGCCCTGCCATGAGAGACAACACGTGGCCGCAGGAAGTCCTGGACATACCGCTGAGCTGTTAGTGGCTGACGTATCAATATTGGTATTGTTCCACTTTGGTATTGAGCCACTGTGCTCCACAGACCTTTACAGTGGCTGTTGGAGCAGTGTGTCACTTGACAGCAAAGGCAGCATTGAAGCACTCATAAGCCTCCATATGTAAACCTGACTGTCATTGAATCCCACACAGAACCTGATGACCTTGTTCATGACACCTGTGCAGACGAAGGCGATGGTGGCTGGCTGTCAATGGCAGAACAAGTAATGGGCACAATGACAACACATTTCTGTCTGCTAAGCACCTGGAAATGGTCCAGCCAGAGACAGGGATGTGTAGTTAATATGCCACCTGTGTCTAGATGGTGGACAACGAAGCTGCGGGAGCTCCTCGTGTCTGGCACTGGATCAAACAATCCTGTCTACTGGTGGTCTGTATGGGCTGTGTGGAACGTGTGCCCTCATGGAACCACTGCTCCCAACACATCCTAACAGTCTTAATGGCATTGATCTATAGGAGGTACACTACCAAATACAGTGGTCAAAATCTTTAGGGTATGTTTAATGAGGAGGCATTTCATTTGAAATATCGCGTAATTTTTGTGAGCAGTATAGTAGTATCCAAGAGGGATTCCATAGGGCAGTGGGGAAAGCACTTTTATACTGTCTTGTGGCAAGACCAAGTGCCTGATCAGCCAGTAACCACACCTGTAATAATTTTCATATAAGCTTAAGACATACCTATAAATTCAGTCTTTCTATTTGTGTGTTACTCGATGTGCAAATGATCAAGAAGCAGAATTGCAAAGATTAACACATATACTTTTGAAATATCCATGTACAACAATACAAGAACCAAATACACCTACAAACACTGTAGGTGTAAAATCAACAACACTGATTGCCCTAACGGCAGAGCAGGAACTTTCAAGAGTGTAGCTACAGCCATTGTATGCTTTATAAAGGTTAAAAGAAATATTTGTCTTATTTAATTTGTCTAAGCTTGTCAAAGAGAGTTGCATATTTTGGGTGTCTTTTGTTTGTTGGCAGTTATTAACAATGAGATGATTCTGAATGGGAGTGCTTCAGCTATAGGGTATATCCTGTCAGACTAGATACGGTAGAAAAACAAATATTATTAAAAACATATTTGGTCAAGAAGGCAGTACGACAATAACCTAATGTAAATCCCAGCTTTAGCTGGGTAATGTTGTTTAAGAGCGTGTATTAATTTCTCACTCAGAATGATTGCAGGTCAGACAGAGTATGGCAGTAAATAAGAAATATGGTGAATATGTGACAAACAATTACAGTGGAATTTACTGAATCAGCATTTTCTCTGGAAAACAACATGGATCTTCAGCTCTTAGGCCCTTCAGACAGAGGTACTATTGTCCCATTAAAGTTAATAATACACTACTGTGAGGGATACAACTGGCTTGTATTCAACTGCACTTTGTAAAAAAAAAAATAAAAAAAAAAGAGGTAAATACATGCCCCTTACCTTTTTCAAAACCATGTTCATTTATTTTAAACCCAGTTTTGATATTTGTAATGATAACTTTGGATCTTAGTTGCCATATTACCTACTTGAGCTTCAACCAGAAACATAAGACGGGAACCTTTTTTTTTCCATATTGAGATCTGATGTGTGTGTGCGCGGACAGGTGTCAGTAAATTCTTATTAAAGAATTCTTATTCTTAGTAAAGTCTTATTCTTTGGTTATTTGCCTTTGGCTCCATAGTTTCTCCTCACATTTCTATAGGGGTTTAAGAGGTAATCCCTCTTGTGGGAGTCCCTGTGGTTACCACAACATTTGTCCAAAAGTATTTCCTCTAGGGTTTTTTTTCCCCACAGTGTTGGCAGCTACCAACCCAACCAGGTTCTAACCCCAGCTTGAGACATGGTACCAAATTTAAGAAATAGTAGATACAAAAATACAAATGAACCTTCAAACTAAATAAAAACATTTAAAATTAACAAAAATGTATTGACAAGCAAATGCTCTCTTTACAGTCAAAGATTGCAACCTGGCTTTGAACACTTTATTTATTGTTGTATTTATGTATTTCTACACTCGCATGATTTAATTTAAATACAGCATTTAGCATCACTTATCATAGTAATGTTGGCAGATTTACTTACAGTTTACCCAAAGCATTTGTTTGTTTACCAAAAATACTGCCTTTTTCTGTGTAATTTGTAAGTCACTCATCTACTGTGGCTTTCTGTGGTCTCAGGTAGAGCTTTATTGTAATGTAGTACTGCCAAAATTAATTAATAAAGTAATGAAGCCCCTGCGTCCATCAGCACGCAGAGCCAGCACCCATAACCTTGCGAATGTTCACATAAATTATCTCCGGCCCCTGCTCATGGATCCATATAATTAATTATTGTTGTTGTAGAGGTGACCAGCTTTTCATGGTTGCAATGACCACCTTCCCTTTTGGAAGTGGTTAGAAAGGTGTATACCTAGATTATATTTGCCTATCTTTCTTTCCTCCAATCAAGCATTTTAACTTGAAAAGGGCAAAAGAGAGAACTCCTGAAATAATGACCATGACTGAATGTTTTGTATATGACAAAAAGGTAGATACAGTAGATATTTCACTGCAAAACTGTTTGTGGTTATTATGTAAATCCTTACAAGTTTGGTACAGAAGGAGATAAACCTCTTAGGAAAAAAATCCAAACTTTTCATTCTGCTTGGGTAGCTCACATAGCATACATGAGCTTTTACTGTCAGTAGTAACGTAAGGAAGATTATGGTAAATAGCATAAAAATAGCAAAGGATTATGATAGTAAGGCTGAAATGTGCTAGCGGCAGAACAGATTTGCAGCCGTAGCTCTCTTTATCCATTAATTCAAAGTAAGGCACAGCGATTAGACCTAGCAGGATTTATTTCGGCTTGCAAACGCGCGTGCACATGTATATATGTATATATGTATATGTGTGTGTGTGTGTGTGTGTGTGTGTGTGTGTGTGTGTGTGTGTGTGTGTGTGTGTGTGTGTGT
>JAUZST010003235.1:0-17322 GCA_034779995.1 Parotocinclus haroldoi | reverse complement strand
TAACAACATGTATATTCTATGTGTATCCTATATACCTAACAGATGTTTAATTGTCATTACAAGCTACAGTATTTAAGGAACTGTATGTACCACACATTTATAATAACAGATGTTAAATCTCCTTTAGTAGGATAAATATCCAACAGACGGGGCTGGATTTTTTTTTTTAGTTTTGGTTGTACTCCTAGTGCCAGTTAACTGCAGCTGAAATAGTACTATATGAATTGAAAGGTCTACTACTCCTCACAGTGAAATGTGAGTATTGTTTAATGTGCACCTCACAAAAGCTAGGGGATATTTAATAATTGGATGTTTCATTTTTAAATATCCCCTCATTTTGGTGAGCAGTACATAGACTTTTAATACTTTCCAGCCATGTGATGCACTACCTTTCAGCAAGTAATGTTGACTCAAGCAGGGCACTGTATATGGTCTAGTTTAGATTCATATTTCTAATTTATTTCAAACCTGTCTCTTAGATGACTGGCTCAAATGAGTTCAAACTGAACCAGGGACCAGATGACAGCATATCAGCAGTGAAGTTCAGCCCAACTTCATCCCAGTTCCTGTTGGTTTCCTCCTGGGATTCAACAGTGCGTCTGTATGATGTTGGAGGGAACTCGATGAGGATGAAGTACCAGCATTCAGCACCTGTGCTCGATTGTGCTTTTTATGTAAGGAATTAGACCTTGTTACTACTATGTTATTTAAGGGCTTTAGTGGAATCATGTTTGATTTCTGTACTTTTATAGGATCCAACTCACGCTTGGAGTGGTGGCCTTGACAATCAGTTGAAAATGCATGATTTGAACACAGACCAAGGTTTGTATGCATTTTCTTTATTGTTTTGCTGTATTTTTATTCTGTATATACATTAATTTTATATTCAAACTCCACTTAACATGCATTTCTTTAACTTTGAATAAAAAATAAAATCCTCTATAGGGCAGAAGGACCAAAATTAATATTTCAGTATGTTTAAGCTGAATGGCGATATACGCAACGTGTTTTTATATTCATAGTTTGCATATATATATATATATAACAATAAAGCTCCTAAAGTAGAATAAAGCGGTTTTCCTGCATAACAAAATACTCCCAGCTATGCTGTTAGTGGAAACAGAATAGACACTGAGGAAAAAAATAGCAAAAGGCTATATTTATTTATTTATTTAGCGCTGTAGCTCCCCATAACTGGCAGCACATGTGCAGCCCCAAACCGTGACCTTCCCAAAACCGTTCGTGACCGTAGGCAAAACAAACTTGTCTTTCTACTTCTCACCTGGTCGCTGCCACGCACGCTTGAAACCATTTGAACCAAATGCGTCAATCTTGTTCTCAACAGACCACAGGACATGGTTCCACTAATCCATGTTCATAGTCTGCTTGTCTTCAAAAGACTCTTTGTGGGCTTTCCTGTGCATCGTCTTTAGAAGAGGTTTTTTTTTTTTTTGGGACGACTCTTGGTCCAGGCCACTGTATTACAGCTCACTTTCAGGGTCTTCTTAATTTTATAGAACAACAACACTTTTTTTGTCCCCCTC
Organism: Parotocinclus haroldoi; assembly: GCA_034779995.1. NCBI lineage: Eukaryota > Metazoa > Chordata > Actinopteri > Siluriformes > Loricariidae > Parotocinclus > Parotocinclus haroldoi. Next base: position 15,778 of record JAUZST010003235.1, on the reverse strand, counting down.
CAGATTTCTCAGTTATTTACGGTGAGGTGCCATAGTAAACTTCTAGTGACCAGTATGAGAGAATAAGAGCACATGATATCGAGGGAAAACCTTCACTTAGGGGTGTACTCACTTTTTTGTTGACATTAATGGCTGTTTTAAGTTGTTTTGAGGGCACAGCGTATTTTACACTGTACATATTTACACTGTTATACAAGCTGTAGACGGACTTTACGTTTGATCAAAGTGTTGCTTAATGAAAAATTTTTTAAAAATGGTTACAAAATCGTGAGGGGTGGGAGGGGATACTTTATGCCGGACTAATTGTATCTGTTAAATGCACATTTGTTTCATTAACTTCATGCCACCTCTCTACAGATACTATTGTTGGTGCTCATGACGCCCCTATTCGTTGTGTGGAGTTTTGCCCAGAGGTCAACGTCATGGTAACAGGCAGCTGGGACATGAGTGTGAGGCTGTGGGACCCTCGTACCCCCTGCAATGCAGGCACTTTCACCCAGCCTGAGAAGGTACCGATCAGTACAGTGTTCTCTGATTAAATGATCTTATACTGGGGGATAACAGTCATGACTTATACAGCTAATAAGTCTGGTTCCCATCTTCTAAATTTTTCCAATCCTAAACTGACCAAGTGTATGGCAACAGCGGCAAAGAAAACCTCTGTAACCATAATAAATAAGAAACCTTGGAAGCACCAAGACTCAAAAAGGGACCCATGCTTTTTTTTTTAGGTATCTTGTCATGCCACAGCTTCTGGCAATATAGTTCTAAATATTTATTTAACTTTAGGACAGTTTTTTAAGGATTTAGGACAGTTTTTAATGCTGGTCAGGAAGCAAGTCTAAACTATAGAGATAATTAGATTTAATATGCATTGTGTTCCAGGTGTATACTCTGTCTGTGGCTGGAGATCGTTTGATCGTGGGCACGGCAGGGAGGAGAGTGCTCGTCTGGGACCTGAGAAACATGGGCTATGTCCAGCAGAGAAGAGAATCCAGTCTTAAATACCAGACTCGCTGCATACGAGCCTTCCCGAACAAGCAGGTTCGAGTTGTGTGTAATGTTAATGCGAAATGAATCGTTATTACTGTTAGATAAAGTGTTCAACTGAACACAAATAATATCGGATTTGCTCTATGATGCAAGAACTGATTTAATCTGGAGCAATTAAAATAATTTGCTGAACGTTATCATAATCAATACAGAATCAAGCTGCTTCAGGGTTTGTCTTGGGTCACCAGTTTTATGTTCGTAATCCAGCCTTTGTGCTTTCTTAATAACTGTTAATTCTTAAGTAGCCAATGGACTACCGCATTATTATACTTTTGGAAATGTGATCAGCTTTTTTTTTTAACCTGCCCACCAGTCATGGCTAAGCATGCCCAGGCAAGACAACAACAGTCTTATAAGAGTCTATAAGCGTTTATAGACTTCATCCCCAAGTGTATTTGGACTGACAAACAGCTTGCTTTGTGGCAAATATGATAATAGAATTTAAGGGGGTGTATTATGATAAAATGATTTTCAGTGCTTGCTCATATTCACTTATCACAAAACTTGGGGGATGTTTAATTTTTATGGAGCAGTTGGAGCAGTATGCGTTTGGGCATCTCGGTTGGGTGCCAACCCCAAAAAAAAATTACCTAGTTGAGAAAACGGGACGTTCAACAAGCCACGTTTGACCTAGTCCTGAACTTAACCCAACAGAAATGTAGAAATCCCTGAAGGGTGCAGTTTGTGTTTAAGCTAAAGCTAAAGTTTAAGCTATTCCAAAAAGAGGGTAGGGCAAAAGTTCCTCCAAACGCCTATGCATAGCTGGTCCACAGTTAGCCCATTTCTTTGTGGCTATTGCTGCAAAAGGGAGTCACACCAGAGACTGAAAGCAAAGGATCACTTACTTTTGCCACTCGCAGATGTGTAATATGTAAGTGTAATACACTGCTCAAAAATCGGGGGATATTTTGTTAAGGAATAGTGAGCCGTACATTTTAATAATATATATGGTTACTTGTGTTCTGTTGTTGTAGGGCATGCTAATGCAGAAATATATAGCATTGTAAGGGGCTCAAGCTGTTAAGGATCACTCATTTCTTGTCCTATTGCTTGAGAAAAGCCCAAAGAACTATGAGGTAACCTTAAAATAAGAGTTGATTCCTCAGACAAACGGAGTCGTTTCAGATTTCAGGTTGTAAACTTGGTAGTATTAGCCCAGTAAGCCACCATGTGTCTACCGTTTAATGTTTAAATGCCCATAGTACTGCAAATAAATCAAGCTTTACCATTAAACGATTATACCATTATACCATTAAACAGCTCATGACCCCATGAATCACCATGTGAGTTGGGGTTTATTATTTAAAGGATCAGATGCTTAAAACCATCGGTTATGAAAAGTGCTGGTTAGACAGGATTGGGGGAAAAAGGTGCTCTACTTTTACGATATGTAAAAGACTATACAGATTTTTCACTGTGATCGCGGGCTGTAATATTCATTCATTATCTTCCGCTTAATCCACTTGTAAATGCTTTTATCTTTTAAATGCTGTTAGTAAATCACAGAGGAAAATGTAAGATTTTAAACCGTGTTCGAGCTGTTCTCCGTTTACCAAGGCAGGCACATGGGATGCGCAGTGTTAAGTATTTCTACTTTGCATGTTGGTTGAATTGGTGTGTGGTGTGAAAAATCAATGTCTTTGCGGATCAGGGGTATGTGCTAAGCTCGATCGAAGGCAGAGTGGCAGTGGAGTACCTGGATCCAAGTTTGGAGGTGCAGAAGAAGAAGTATGCCTTTAAGTGTCACAGGCTGAAGGAGAACGGTATAGAGCAGGTCTATCCCGTCAATGCCATCTCTTTCCACAGCATCCACAACACCTTTGCAACAGGTCAGGAACACTCTCGGTGAATTAAATACCTGTTGGCTCTTGTGAAACGGTTATTAATCGTAAAATGCACAAAAATTAGGGACGTTTCGTTAGGGCGTCTTTCATCTCGAATTCCTGTTGTGAGCAGTATAGTATAAATCCTAGCACTAGTGAAAGGATTACAGACATTTTGTGTAATTTTAGAAATGATAGGCGTAAATTCTGATGCTGCCGGTTTGATATCGAATTCTGAGTGATTCAATATTAAAATCCTTTTGTGGGTCATTTGACTTCAGTGGTGTTTACTCTGAGAACAAGAGCTCTTAGTCCCCATACACACATGACCTTGTCTTCCCATTGCAGGTGGCTCAGATGGCTTTGTTAACATCTGGGACCCCTTCAACAAGAAGCGCCTGTGTCAGTTCCACCGCTACCCGACCAGTATCGCCTCTCTTGCATTCAGCTGTGACGGCTCCCTCTTGGCCATTGCCTCCTCATACATGCAGGAGCAGGGTGACATCTCGCACCCCCCAGACGCCATATATATCCGCCAGGTCACTGATGCCGAGACCAAACCCAAGTAAGTTCATGAACTAAGATAGAATTTATTTACTGTGGCCCGAGTTCACGCGGCTGCAATTTTATGCACTTGAAAATGCTTTAAAAACGACGGCTAACAACTTTATCCAGTCATTTTTTTTTTTTTGATTCAATATAGGTGTGCAGTTGCTTGTGAGTGCAGTGTAATGACACAATATGTACGATGTAACACAAATGAAATAAAAAAAAAAAAGAGAATAAGTGTTTATGAGAATGTACAAAGATTTCTCAATTCTGCAGTTTGAGATTTATCAACAGGTGAATTTCTGAGCTTATCTTGTTTTGCTCCTCTCTACCAAGGATGGCCCTAGTTTTGGTGGGGATACTTTTTGCCTGATATAAAAGCATTTTAGGGTTGATTTGTGTGAACCTATAAATGCACTAAAGTGCAATTCTCTTGTAATGTCTTGTAACAGGTGTATAAAAATGATCATAATTATAACCCCTGCGTTGCCATGGTTTTTGGTTGGGTATGATTGGTGAGGGTTTACACCGGTACCTGGTAGGACTTAGATAACAGCTTTTCCTGAATCTGGCTGTCGCCGTGTTGGTGCTGGGACGTCCTTCCAGTGGGGAACAGGGATTCCCAGAATCAGAATCGGAAGCTGTACTTGTCTTCCTGAAAGCACGCAGACCTTTCCCAAAGATCCCAGCATGGGTTTAGCACCATAAAGACCCAATGTGTAGCAGCTTTATTTGTTGTACGATTGTTTACGCAGGATTCAAACAGAAAGCGCAAAACGAATGCCGTTTGGTTTTTAGTCTAGACAATGTCTGAGTTATAAATGCAGCTATTGTAATTCTAACCATGTTGTAAATGTGATTTCGGCCGGCGCAGAGCACGATGGCCTAAATGTGAATTAGAGGAACAGGCTCCGATGCTCCGATGCTCTTTCTAACACAGTCACATTCATAAAGCCAGGCAACTCCGTGGACCTGTTTGTTTTAAAGTGGATTACCCAGAATTCCTAACCAGGTTTAGTTGCCTGTCTCGCCATGCACTAACTGATGGAGATTTGAGTTCATCTGCTACAGAAGCCCCAGTGTAACTCCTGCTTTATGTCAGGCCAAGGCAGACACGAGGCCTGGAGCACTAATGTTAATGACGCATCGGCAGCATTTCATTAGCATGCTAAAGCGCCTGCACGAAGCGCTGTTGCTGTAAATGTTTTCTCTCCCATCGTAAAACATTGTCTTGTCCTTATTGTAGTTTCGTTTTAATTGTGCGTTTTGTAGCGCATACACGTTTATATGCAAATTTTTTTTTTTGTAATGCGTAAAAATGTATTTCTTTTAACAGGTCTACCTGAGGACTGTTCTGGGTATATTCAGGAACAAATGCTCCTGATGGTTTTTACTGAAATTTCTGCTGGCATCCAGTTCAAACATCGTTCCCTCTTGCTCCTGTGCTTTTTCTCTCGTTTTACTTCTTCCTTTTCTTCTTCTTTGTATGGATTAATGCAAAGTTTGTGAGTTTTTATTTGTGTATGTATTTCCAACGGTATTCCTGCGACTTCCTTTCAAATGCAGCACACTAAATTTGCTAAATTTGTTTAAAAAGAAAACAATAAAACACTTACTTTAAAGAAAGTAGTTTGTTTTTTAATTGTTTCCAGTACAAATGCAGTTTTGAGCTGTAGGCTCTGAATATATGCAAGATTATGCTCCGAAACCAACCTTTGGATCTATCTGATCTATCTATTAATTGCTGATGTATTGATCGCTGTCGATCACTGATACTGATTACATTTGACTGGCTGTAAGTTTAGCTTAGAATTCGTTATGATGAGTGCTACTTGCTATGTTATCTGAAAAAAGGCACAATAAAAGTCTTCGACAAAAACATGTTTCACTGACTTTCCAAGAGGAAAAAAAAAACATTTAATGCTTGCAGGCACAGCTATTCTTCAATCCACTGTAAAAGGCTGGTCATCTAACCCGATAAATGAAAAGATTTTTTTTTTTTCCCCCGGTTATTTGCTTAGCCTTCTGACTGTCATACAGGTGAGGTGAATGTTGCTGCTCTGGGTGACTTCTTTTAATTCTCTGCAGCGAGCAGAGAAAATTCACCATAATCTGCCACGTGTTTGTCCTTTAAATGACTCATTAAATTAGTTGTGTTGAAGCGTTTTAACGCGCTTCCCCAGCGAGGTATTTTTTGTTACGTGTGTTGACGGAAAGTGCACACCGCCCTGGCAGACGCTGCACAGTGTAAAAGAAGGTGAATACTGCACACGGGTCCTCTGAGGGCTGCAAAGTTTCATTGGGATGCAATGAAAGGCGTTGAACAGCATACACCAATTACATACTTTGTCGCTAGTATTAGTGGAATTGAATGAGCCTACGTAGGTGAGAGTTACTGAGGGTTGGCTTTTATTAGATCGCTTAGTGAAATTGATGGACTCCAAGGCTTCTGAAAGCTCTGAGTCAGAGGCTTGTAGGTCAAAGGGAATCTAAACAATATTAGGTGAATTTAATATCATGGCTTACTGGAGCATATCCCAAATAACCATAGTATAACCAAAAGTCTGTAGACGCTGCCTTCTAATTAGTGATCACCCATTGCAGCTACACTCGCTGTAGGTTCTTAATGTAGCGAATTTCCACAGAGGAACGTTAGCAATGTTCTGCCCTCCTAATCCATAAAGAAATATGTGATTGGCGTGGCGTCCTGTTTTCACCGAAAACTTTTAGATTCATTGTAAGGCCAACTGTGAGCTAGGGCTTATAGTACAATGCCAGCGCACGACCTCAGTCATGTTCCGATTCTAGAATGGATGCCATTTCAGGTTGTTCTCAGGATTTATGGACTAGATATTTTGATCAGCGAATGAAAGACTCATCCAACTGAACGCCAAACCCCTCGACAATTGTTCTTAATTTCTGGGGTTTCGAACAGATTCTAAACCGTAAAAAGCAAACGATTTGCGTAACTGACTCCGACAAACTCATAGAAGAGCAGAGGTTTTCAGATGAGTCGGTGATTATAACGATTTGCTGCTACACTATCCTACACATTATGTACCATTACAGAGCTTTGCAGAGTATAAGTAAATTCTGAGACGTATAAAACATACTACAGCTCATTAGGTTCATTAAGTAAAATTGAGTCGTAGGAGGTTAAAGGGCTCTATCGTGGCAGCCAGGCAGAGACGGGATATGAAATCATAACCTTTTACTTACTAGTCCAGAGCCTATGCCTTTAAAACTGTGGTTAAATTACTTGAGCTTTTTTTCAGAAGCACGAGGTTCAAGTCCCAACATTGCAACTGTTGGACCCTCCATCAAGACCCATAATTTACAACTGCTTGAACTCTATGTGATGGATGTGATGGGCATCTCATGCATGGCACTCAAATGCCTGTGCCTTGTATTGTGTAGCATAAGTGGCCCTCCCTCTGGAGCTAGATTTGTGTGTGTGTGTGTGTGTGTGTGTATTTGCATACTGACTAAAACAGCAATATAGCGTATGACTAATTCTGTTTAGAAAAATTGCAGGAATTTGTTGTTTAAGGTCTGGTAAACAGGTTCCTTGTTTTTCCTTACGTGGCTCTTCACATAAATATCGGGCAACGTCAGCCTAAGTGTTTTTCCCGTATAACCCCCTCCCTTTCTCCACACACACTTACACATCCATGTCCATTTCTCAGACCGCAGTGAGAGCAGATAAAGAGTGTAATTATTAAATTAAAGAGCTGCGCTTCTATCTAATGGCTGCTGCTGAAGAGCAGGCCGCTTCTTCAATATCCTGGAAATTATTTGTGTGTTTGGTTAAATGATGTTACTAATTCCCCTGATTACTAGTAATGACTCTGTCTTTCTCGTTTTGTCGTAGCTTCAGCTTAATATGAAATGGCATTTATTTTAGACGTAATTACCCTCCTGAGCCAGAGATGGGAAGAGAATCGACTCGCTCCAGACGGCAGTAAATTGCCCTGTTTCCTCTAATCTTTAGCCTTGGCTAAATTAGAAAATTGAGTTCCTCGGCCGGGCGCAACAATTGCTAGGTGTACATCACCATCATTAGGGCTGCCATGCTGCAGCAGAGAATAAAAAGGAGGTCATTTTGAAGACTGCCTGCTGCGTCTGATACATTATCCCACATTGTAAGTGCTCACATAAGAAATCGTTCTGCTTTCTGCAAGATCATGCTGCTGAATAGCACGAGTCGAGAACTGTGAATGAATTGTGGGGGGAAACCGACAGTCAGACTCGCTAACTGTAAACGGGGATAAAGATTGTTCAGTGTGGTGTGTAAGCGAAAGAGTCTGGTCATATGTGATCCTCAGAACAAGCACGCCTCATGGAACGGGGTACACATTGTGTTTATATCTACTTACCGGACACTTTATTAGGTACACCTTGGTAGTATCGGGTTGGACATACTACGGGATTTAGAACTGCCTTCATTCTTACATGCATACATTCCACAGTTATTTTGGACCATGGTGACATAGCATCATGCATGCAAGATGCAGATTTGTCGGCTGCACATCCATAATGCTAATCATATGCCTAATTTTGACCCTACTATCTGAATGACAAATCGAGAGTTATTAGAAAACGCAATGTCTTCTGTGTCACAATTTTGGTGGGTCTGTTAGCTGTTAGCTGTTCTATTTTAGTTGTATCTTAGCTGTCGTTAGCTAACTGGAGTGCCACCTTGTTGTGTGTTTCTGTTGATGTAGTGTAGTGTTCTGCTTCAAGGTTCTACATATTGTGCATACGTCGGCTGGAATGACTAACTAAAAAGTGTATCGTAAGAATAGGAACAATGGGGTGGTCATATACAGTATGTGCAGGGTGAGCCAAAAAGCACAGGACACCTCTATTGCAGAAACAAAAGGACATTTCTGAATACCCTAGGAAGTAATGGGTTGAGGGGACTTTATTTTAGTCTGTGGCTGCCATCTTGAAAGCCGCCATATTGTATCATGGGCAAGTTTTTCCAACGAGAAGGTAGTCATGTAGAAAACTGAAGAAGACCAGAACTGTCGCAGAAATCGGTTTGCAATATCTCTTGTGGTTAGAAATTCAAAATTCTGGCTGTTCATCACAGGTAACTGAATATGGTGATGATTGATGATTCTGTTGTCTGGAGAAGGCAGCTGGTATATCATAGCCACAGACTGTTGCATCTCTCATAGCCAAATTCTGAGAATCAGGTGGACTGTGGACGACAAACCTCAGTGGTCAAAAGACCTCTACCGATGAAGACACTTCAACAATGGTTTTATATATACGTTGTGTGGACATACAAGTCATAATAGGATGATAATAGGGTAGTGGATCTGCTTGAAACCACACATATGGTTTACAACGTATCATAATAAAAGAGACATAAAGACTCATAGCCTGAAACCAAGATTCCCGTAAGTGTCTTAATGATTCATCCATGCCTCCACTGTCAACTGCTCTCGTCTTCCAACACTCCACTGCATCGGAAGTTTATCTAGAATCTGTAAGTTTGGAGAATCTGTAAGTTTGGAAGGATTCTGAAACCTGTGATCCTTATTGAATCTATGTCCTCACTAAACTATTAGCGTCTCATAGTTCCACATTAGGTGGATTTTGGTGTATAGTGAACTTCACTAGTGCTGTTAATTCCTTATGTAAGCAAACACATAGTGGTATGTTAGGTGTAACTTGTGATTATGACTATGTACGCAGCATCACTTTCTGTAATATAACTGGGAATTAGCTACTACTGATGTAACTGAATCTATCATAGCATTGCTGCCTAGCTGCTCACCATTAGTGGCTTTGAATGAATGAATTACACTTCTGTAACTAGATACGATGAAACAGTTTAGCATTTCTCTTTTGCACTTAATTATTGCGTGGATGTTCCATTCACTGATTCATGTATGCCCTAGTTCATAATCTAATGCAAAACAGTGGGGAGGGTGTGGCAGGTACTATTGAGGATGACAATGAAAGCAAAATGACAAGATTTTTAATCTGACGCCTGACGTCTTTTGTTTTGGAAATTTCACACCACACAAGTCTAACATTTAAAGTTTCGTTGCTGCTTCAACTGCTGCATCTAAAAGCCTTTTATTCACAGATGCAGCTAGGGTATGTGAGTTTTGTATTTTTGCACCTGTCAGGTAATAAATGCTCATTCAGAAGGCTGGTATGTTGACGCTAGTCCTTGGCAGCCATAATAAAACTCAAAGTAGAACACAGAAGTAATTTCTTGACACATTACTTAAAATTGAAATTGTAGATTTATACAGTAAATGTCTCATGAACAAAAAGGGTAATTATTTTACAATGTACATACTTTTTTCCTTAGAATTTAATTCTAACAGATAGCTGTATAGAAGACCCATCCTCCTTTCTGGGGCCTAGATGTTAACTGTAGTTAAGTTTGTTTTAACAGTAAAATTACGCAATAATTATAATAACTGAATGATGGATGGTGTTACTGCACTCCAGTGTGGCCCGGGTATGGGTTAACTGGTTTCTATAGATGAAAACCAGTATAGTGATGCTGAGGTGGAGGAATATCTGTAATAAGTGTGAGGTGCTGGAGCCTATTAGTATTATTATTATCATCACTGATGCCATGTGGGGCATGAAACTCCAGCAGCATTAACTATAACTATAACATTAACTATAATAGCTAGAAAGAGGAGAACTAGAAGGTAACACAGCCAAGAGGCAAGAGCCAACATGAGCCATGTGTCCCAGTCTAAATCTAACTAAAAACCTGCATAAATAAGAAAGTTTTTAGATAAATTAGATTGTTTTTAAATAAGGCCTAGAAAAATTTGGAGTGTGTCTGAATCTCGAAACTAAAGTGGGAAGTTTATTAGGTTATTATTATTAAGTTTTTTCCCCTGGCGTGACTTTTTTTCTAGGTACTGAAAGAAGTCCTGCTCCCTGTGAGAGAAGCAGACGAGCTGGATTGTAAGATTGTAAGAGTCACTCAGATAATGTGGGATCAGACCATGTAGAGCTTTATATGTTATAAGCAGTATTTTATAATCAATGCGGAATTTAACTGGTAACCAGTGTAGAGACGACAGAACAGGACTGGTATGATCACATTTCCTAGTCCTAATAAGTGCTTGAGCTTCTGCATTTCGAACTATTCAAAGTTTATTTAGAGATTTAATAGAGGATCCAGCAAGTAAACCGTTACAGTAATCCAACCTCGAGCTTGTGAATGCATGAACCAGTTTCTCTGCATCTTGAAGTTTAGCAATATTATGTAACTGAAAGGAAGCCATTTTTGCGATGTTGTTAATGTGCACATCAAGGGAGTGATCTGAATCAAACTTAACATCTGCGTTTATTTACAGTTGAACTGGGCATTACCGAACCATCTAGATTTAGGATAGAAGAAGTCAAACTGGCTTTCACAGCCCAACTAATAAAACCTCAGTTTTTATCTGAGTTGAGTAAAAGGTAATCGTAAAAGACGTCCAACTTTTAACTTCCTTAACACAATTCCCAATTTTGCTGATTTGTCATTTGGATCTGCTGATACGAAAACTAACACCGTGCTTACGAATAATTGAGCCTAAAGGTTGCACGTACAGAGAGAATAACAGCGGGCCAAGCACAGACCCCTGAGGGACACCGTACTTTACTTAGAGCTTTTCTTAAAAGCGTTGATTATTTACATAAACAAACTGGTACCGGTCTGTCAGATGAACCAAGAAAGTGCCAGTCCCTTAATACCTATAGTGTTTTCCAGCCTATGTTGTGTTAATCATAATATTTTAGTTGGCAAACGTATTTACCCAGCAGTCATAATGCTACGTAATGATATGTTTAAAACTCCAGTAACTGCCGCACCTGATACCCCAATACCAGAACCACAGAAATTAACGATAATTTTTGATTTTTCGTGCTGGACTGTGAATGATTTACGAGTGGTCAGTGCATGCCGTCAGTTTGAAAAGGGAGTATGCGGAACTGCTAACGCCACTTTTTGACATGTAACCAAATATACACATGCATACGCACAGAAGGCTGAGCACAAAGGACTACACATTCATACACACTCTGAATATGAGTTCATGTGACTTTGCTCCTGTCAGGTCCCAGAAGCCCCTGAGGCAACCTTTAAAGAGATTTGGCCAGTGACACAACACCTCTTCAAACAAAATGTGTCTATGTTAGAGTCATTAGGTAACTGGCCTCAGGCTAGCAAGCACACACATTCACACCTGCACCAAATACATCAGACGCCTCACGCTAATAGGGTCGAGTGGGCAATACTGGTGACAAACCATCACCTAATCTCTTATATAATATCATTAAAACATGGTCATTTGGTTGCACTGTTTTTCAGTCCTTTTTTTCTACATGAATTGTTAATTTATGGATAGTTTACATTTGTTTATATTACATTATATTCATTTAAGTATTATATTTTATACGCATTTGGCTATGTATACTTTTTGCTTATCTCAGTAACATTAATATTTATTTATTTATGTATGTGTGTAATAATATAATAGTTCTTTATTTAATGCTTTTATGTGCCTATTTATGAGATATCTGTATATTTGTTTATTCATTACGTTATAAGGCACTTTAGGTAATGCAAAAATTACGAAAATGACAATGCTAATATAACAAGCAATATAAAAAGTAGTATCAAACATCCCGACTTATTTATTGAATTGTTTATTTGTTTGTTTACTAAAAAGTAAATAAGTAGTTCTTTAAAGATGGTTCGGTCAGCTGGTTTGCTTAGTTTGTTGGATGGTTAGTTATTTAATTTGCTGGTTGCTTTTTTGGTTCCTTCATTCCTTGGTTTGCTTGATTGGTTGGTTCTAGGTAGGTAGGATGGGATGCTCGTTAGGCTAGCTGTTTGCTTAATTGTGTTATCCATTTTAGTACCTAACTATGTGTTGGAACAAATTCTTGTTTCTGTACTTATGCTGTACGTTGAGAAGTGTGTAAGGTTTGTACGACTTCTGATGTTTCACTTTTTGTAGGACTTTTAATGCTAAGCAACAACCGAGAGACTGTCTGTGGGTTAATGGCTATTGAATACCTCTGATTGAATAGCTCTGTTGTCAATATTTTATTTTTCCCGTTAACACATGTCGAAATGTTCTGTTCTATCCTTTGTTTACTGCTGAATGTTAACGATAAACCCCCAGTCACCAAAAGCCCATGAGAAGGCCTATCTATATCTGACAGAAAGAATGGAAAGGTGAACTTTCCTGACCTCTTTTGAAATAGCTTTACCTTGTACATGACACTGTTAGAAGAGTTCTCAGGACAATCCCTCTTCCTCATTCCTGTGATCTCATCTCGAGTATCCCACGCTGCAACAGTTTCATTTCCAGCCCTCTAATCTATCACACTCTCTCTTTCCTCCCAGGTGAGGTGCAAAGAGATGCTCAGGTGTGTGTCACTGATACACGTGTTAATCCCTCCCGACCCCACAAACACACTCTCCCACTGACCAATTGCTCAATTAGGAAAGCAACACTATCAAATTTAGAGCCAAAGGGGCAGAGGCCAGGATCAAACATCGAGATGGTTGTGGGAAGGCAACAAGATGTCCATTCAGTGATATTATCTACAGAATAAGTGAGATGTGATTGGTCAATTCCTGAGAAGGCCGGCAGTGTCAGTGCCTAGAGGGGAAGTGAAAAATTAAGAAAGATGGCAAGATGAGCAAATTCTCACTGCATGGAAACTCATTAAGGTCAGAGGTCAGGAAAGATCAGGTGATGACAGGTCAGGAGTCAGTGACCTGAGGCAGACTGCCATGGCTCAATGACCTTGGGAGGCTCTGTGACTTCAGTTCACATGCGTCTTTAACAAATAGCCAATTAGGTCAGGTGGAATAACTTTCTGAAATAGGTTCTTCCTACTGTATGCACAGGTGAAATGTAGCCCAAATGGATCAGGGTATTGTTTCAAATAGCTTAGCTGCTCACAAAAATGATGCTATATTTCATGAGAAGATATTGTCAGTTTTTGTGAGCAGTGTACTAACAATCCATATAAGGAATAACTTACTTTTATTCTTCGCACAGGACTGGTTAAATTTGGTAGCTAGCTAAGGTGATACTGAGTTTTGTCTTCTTTTTTTGTTTTTAATAGATTATATTTCAGTGTTATACATGTTCACTTTGGTCCCCAATATCCCCAGTACATCCCCAGTTGTTGTTTTTTTAATTGTCCAGCCCAAGATTGAACCCAGGCCCTAAATTACATTGACCTAACTGGCTAGCTAAAATAATTATCCATTAATGTAAGCAAGTTATTTATTTTGAAGAATTCATTCTAGGTTGGTTCATGACTTGCCTGTTTGGTTTGCTGATGACATGTTTCTCTGGTTGCATTGTCATTTGGTAGTTTGTTTGGTTGTTTGGCTGATTGGTTGGTCACCGATGGGGGAGTAATCTAAGGGTGAATTTCATGTTGACCTTCAAGCTTATGTGAATAACTGTAATAAATATGTATTAGTTTATTAAATAATTTATAATAAATAAATTGTTAGTGATGCTGGATATATGATGTACAATCACAAATCACGAAACACAAATATGGGAAAATGCAAATTAAAAAAAAGAAATATAGCTGTAAACAGCAATCACTTGGCTCAAGCACCTAGCATTGCAGTTACACCATATTTTTACTCTAGACTGAGAACCTCCTATAGTCTGTGTCTTTGGAGCTCTGTAACCATTGGCTGAATGTGTGCGATTTTTACTTGGTTGCCTCCACCGACATATTTGATTCAAAATTATTTTACTCCAAGCTTATGATTCATTTCACATGAATTCTGGGCTGTAAATCCAGAGACTAGTTCATGCTTCCAAAAATGTTTTTTTGTATATTATGCAAATTAGCTCAAAATCGAAGTGAATGGGGTTTATAGATTTTTGTAGGACACAGGACAAGGAACTATGGAAGAAACATATTTGTCTCTACCTCATCTGGGGTAGGAGATACTAAGCTCACCATTTGATGCTTTGTTGTAGCGCCACTATCATTGCCATTTTTGTTGCTAGCGTAGATGTTAGCGTAGATGCTAGCGTAGATGATGACGTTGACTGATCACCCAAGATACTTATTTTGTCTGATTCATTTCGTTTTACTTGTTAATATGCATTCATTTCTACATTTCAGGCCCGCAACACATTAAAAAAATGGTATGGAGCAATTTATGGCTAGTAATGAGGTAAAAATCCAAATTTATGATGGGATTTCAAAGACGTCAACAAGTGATTATAGTCATGAGTTGGTACAAAAGCAGCGTCCAGAAAAGGCTTTGACCAGTAAAGATGGGCAGAGGATCTTCAGTGGTCAAAAAATACATGACAAAATTATTGAAATGTTCCTCAAAGTAAAACTGGAAGGGATTTACATATTTCAGTCCGAACATTTTCTTATATGACTGGTTTTGCGTTGCCTTGTTGTTAAATGCATGGACGTCTCTGGAAAAGATGCCTTCTTAAAGAAATGAATGTACTTTTCTGCAGTAATGCTGCCATCACAGACCTGAAAGCTAACTTTGACCCAACCCCATACCATGACAGTGTTTGGACTTGCTGTTAATAGTCTGGATGGTCCTTTTTGTCTTTGTTCTCGAGCATACAGCCTACATTTCTTACAGAAAAGACCTGGAATAGTGATTTATTGAACACAATATTTGTTTACACGGTATGATGGTTCATCTTAGAAGTCGACGCTGCATCTGGACATTGTTAACATAAGGTTTCTGTTTTCACAAGTTTAAATTGGAATTTGTTAATATAATTTCATATCGTAGGGCTTGATAAAGGTTTGTCAAAGTAATCCCTTGCACATGTGGTTATATCGGCTAGTGTTGAATCATGGTGAATGTAGTGCTGCTGCCTTAGGGATTAGGACTAAACTTCTTTGAAACTTTTAATTATATAACAATATTATGCACTATAGAGGAAGAAATGTGCAAATCACTTGCATTGTTTATTTGGGGGAAATTGTTTAAAACGTTTTAATCTTTTTTTTTTTTTTTTTTTTTACAAATTTTACCGATTTTCTGGCCTTCTTTACTCCTCAGAGGCCTCAGTTTTTTGTCGATACTGATTTTGTATCAAATCATGAGTAGAATCACCTGCTGAAAAAAGTCACAGCAGGGGGAAAAGCTTTCTCATACTTGGCCCTCCAGCTATGGAATAAATTTCCCACTGCTATAGGTAGTGCTGCCGGAGTTCTCATGCTGCACATGGCATCAGTAATGGATAATAGAGTCTGTGCTCTTAACTCATTAATAACTACATTTTCTCTTTTCTCTCAGAGCTGATGTTCCGGTACCAGTTCCAGCACCACACACCTAGATGTTCTTC
>JAUZST010003234.1:0-17323 GCA_034779995.1 Parotocinclus haroldoi | reverse complement strand
ATACTGTTGTAAAGCTGCTTTGAGACAATGCTACATTGTAAAAAGCGCTGTATAAATAAAATTTGATTGATTGATTGGTTCCTTTTGGTTTAAACCATGGCTTAGACATGTACAGTAGCTTTGTTACTGTGTGTCTCTTTGAAACAGTCTATAATGAATGATAGCAGATCATATTTTTACTGTAGTGTTTAGCGCTAGAACAAAGAGCAATGAGACAGATCGAGCACACACATGATGGCAAATGGGATGAACAGACATTGATTATTGAAGATTGATTATTAAGATGAAGCTCCACCTACACCTTAATTTACACATGACAGCCAATCAGAATTCCTCATGCATGCTGAAAGCATTGAGAGTAGGAAGGGTTTTCAGTATACTATTGGTAAAAAAATATAGGGGTTTACCAATAGGAAGTAATGGAAACCTGGCTCCAATTAACCCAACCATGCCCCAGAGGTACATAAAGTATGTTCTGGTAAAGGGGGTCTGATTGTAACTGATTGCTATTAGAGAGTTAAAAGCATGCTGGTATAGGAAATAATTTGTGCATTGGTGATGTCATGTGGCTTTAACCCAAAATGAGGAAACACCCTTTTCAGATTAACAGGACTGATGTGTGTTTCAGGACTTGGTGAACCCTGCGGTGGTGACACTTGACCCGGACACCTTCCAGCAGCTGGTAAAAAAGAGGAAGCATACGGAAACGTGGATGGTGGATTTTTATGCTCCCTGGTGCGGCCCATGCCAGGCTTTGCTTCCTGAGTGGAGGCGGATGGCTCGGGTAGGTCTTAAAACGTTTCAGATGTTTACGTTACATGCGCATATGCAGGAGTAAACATTAAACATTTAACGAACATGAAATAAACACTAAGCATAAAATAAAATATGTTACTACTGTTAATACTATCCATTAATGCGCCCTTAATAGTCCTTTTTTTTTTGTACTGCCTTGGTTTAGCTGCTCAGCGGGGTGATCAACGTGGGTACGGTGGACTGTCAGAAACACCAGTCACTCTGCCAGGGCGAGAACGTGCGCGCATACCCCGAAATCCGCCTGTTCCCCCAGAACAGCAACCGGCAAGACCAGTACCAGTACGATCATTCATTAACACATATCACAAAGCTCTCAACCTCACCGATCAGTCGTAGTATTAAAAACTAATACTATATAGTACAATGACTTGTATGACGTGTAGGGTTTGTTTGTTTATTTTTTAACCGCATCAGCATCGATGCTTATTCATGACAGGAGCAAGGGTATAACAATACTAGTAAGGCCAGATGGTGCAGTCATACTCACAGACACATAGGGTTTGAAGAGTTATTTTAATTGCAGGGGAAGTTTCTTTGCGTTTAAATTGGGATAGAAAGCTGGTTGTTTAATCACATTTGGCGTCCATTTATAATTATGGGACAAACATGTCCATTGGTGCTCAAAGGGTTAATTATCCTGATTTGAAAAAGGAACAGATGGCATCACCATGACACGGGTTGTATTTTATGTCAGTTTTAATTAGAGACAAAAGTTCTTTAAGACATCAGTAACATAATCTATCCTAAATAATCAGGAATCTGAACAAGATTCAGAAGATACACTTCTGAAACTATCATGGTTGTTTGTTTTTTTTAGAGAGGGAGAAAGAGAAGGGTGGGGGGTTAGTTGAGGTAAGTGCAAAATAAATGGGTAGCCAGAGACTTAGCTGTTCAAACATTGAGGGGAAGTGCATTCCACCATAGAAGTGTCTAGATGAATGCCCTCCTTGACCCGTGAGAGACCGGCCGAGCAGTGCTAGAAGAGGTGCGATGCGGGGTGTGATAAGGGCTAAAAGGTGGTAGGGTGCAGGCCCATTTTTAGCTTTGTAAGCAAGTTTTAAATCTGATGCGAGCAGCTACAGGAAGCCAGTGGAGAGAGCGGGGCAGTGGTGTAGTGTGTAAACTTGGAAACACTGAACACAAGTCTTGCAGCTGAATTCTGGATCAGCTGTAAGGATCGGATAGTGCTCAGAGGTTTAGACTGAGGCTGAGAGAGTTACAGTAGTCCAGTCTCGAGATGGCTAGGGAAAGAGGCATTACAAATATCGTTAATTTTATTTCACTCAACAATTTTTAAGAGATTACTGCTAGGCGTTCAATCTGCTCTCAGTCACAATGACCATTGCATACGTTTTCTACCAACATACGCTCTCCCTGTCTTTACGCCTGAACTTCTGGAATAATTTTGTATTTGTTCACAGTTTACTAGCTATGTTGGGGTGGCACTGTGGGTAGCATGACAGCCTGACAGCAAGGAGGACCCGAGTCTGTTCTCTTGGTGGTGTGACCTCAGTCCTCTCTGTGTCTGTATGGGTTTACTCTGGGTATTCCCACAGTCCAAAGACATGCGCGTTAGGTTAATTATTTATACTAAATGGGAACTGACGTGAGTGTAAATATGACTGGTTATGAGAGAACCTTGTGTGTGTTACTGCTATGGCAACTGATGCAGATAAAGATTTTAAATAGTCCAAACAAACTAGTTATGTTGACTGACTAAATGAACAGCTTATAATATTCCATATGAACAGACTCACATTAATAGCAAGGATAAGGGATAAGGATAAACTTTATTTTATTACGTGACATGGTGTAACAATTGAAAAATCATCTGTATTAACCATTCACACTAATCCATTCTTTTTTTTTTTTTCCCTCACAGTAGCTACAATGGCTGGCACAGAGATGCCTACTCCTTGAAAACTTGGGGGCTCAGGTAAGTTCCCAAAGCTCAGTGCCATACAGTTCAGCCTCCAGCACACCTAAAAACAATGAAACCTTTTAATAACTTGAGTTCATTTTTGGAAATTCAGGCAACTAGCAAACGGTTGCTCATCTTACACTGCAAGACGGATGTATCAGTCATCTTCAAGGTTCCATAAACATGATTTCCTAGGTTATAATAAAATCTAGCCCCTCTCCCCTTAAGAGAGTAGAGAGTGGGAATGATTGGTATTACAGGTGGTAACAGGGCTGAGTCAGTAAGCGCACAAGAAGGTCTGGGATGACATTTTGAACTAATTTAATACAAAGTCAGACTTCGAACATCAGCACCTTAATTAGAATGTGGGGTTGATCTTTCAACCGCGATGCAATCCAGTCCAGTCGGTACCAGTGACGCACCAATATATTTACATTTCCAGCATTTAGCAGACACCCTTATCCAGAGCGACTTACAACTCATACAGTCTTACAATGAAAGATGATGGTTTAAGGACCTTAACCCTGGACCTTCTGGTTACCACAGGCTACCACAGTCCCAATACAGTATTCCAACTGCCATGAAGCCAAAAGGATAACAACTAGGGTGCGATCATTGGCATATTATGATATATTATAGTTTATATATAATATTTGTATATGTATACGTATATATGTGTGTTAAATCAGTCAGTGGGTGCGATTTCACATTTCACCCGCTCTGTCTCTTTGCCACTGCCCCAGTGATGAGACATTCCAAAGGTGCACTCAGTGGCTATGAACTTTTACTCTATTACTTATTTCATGTCTTTATATTTCAGTTATTTCATGTCTTTATTGATTATACGCAGCTATGATATTACATTTATTTGCTCTTTTCATGCTTTTAATCATTAATTACATTTGAATGTAGGTGTGAACAATGATCATTTGGGAGTCAGCAACGGCAGTTAACTCCATTTACATTACTTGTTACAGAAAAATTTTGGTTTGAGCCTCAAACAAATTAGGGTTCAAACGGCCTACTGTTCACACAAGTTTGAATTCCAAGGTTTCATTGTACCAGCATTTATACTTTAGGTACTGGCAAATAATATTTCTTAATGAAATTTTAGCTTCTTAAAATCAGTTGCAATTTGCATATCATTTGAGCCGTTCATTAAACATGAGTCATGCAGAACATTCCAGGTGCAAATTTTTAATCTAAGCAACGTGAAATGACTTAAGTATTTAATAGGGTTTTTTTTCCATCCCTGATAAATCCAGTGCAATGTGGAAGGTACCTGGGAACTTAACTGGCTGCACAGAGTCCAAGATGAGAACCAACTCCGTATGGGGCACCAATCCATCACAGGGCACATAAAAACACACACAAACTCGCTCACATTCGGACACTTTAGAGAGACCAGTTGATCTAACTTAGTAACTTGGTATATAGCAGAAAACCGAATTGCCTGTATAAAACCCAGCGAGAACACGCAAACCTTTTAACGTCTTGTATTTCAGTTGTAGGCTCAAATGTAAAAATTGCCTAAAATGACAATAATGACCAAGCTACTAGAGATTTTGTTTTTGTTCCCTAGCTCTCTGCCACGCGTTTCTGTGGATCTGTCACCTGAAGACTTCAAGAAGAAAGTTCTAGAAGGGAAAGAGCACTGGGTGCTGGACTTTTATGCCCCGTGGTGTGGCCCGTGCCAACAATTTGCACCAGAGTTTGAGGTTCTCGCTCGGGTAAGATCATTTGCTGCTTTTAATCTGCCTTTAAACTTTTTGATTTGACCAACTGTAGGTTAATGTAACTGCTAATGTGTTATAGACCCAGTTTTGATACAGTATAACTTAGTATGGATTTATCATTATGTAACCCCATTGTAAACCAGCACAGGGAAAAAACATATTGTGAAATTTCATAGTTAAACTGTAAATTAATCACAGTTTGACTATAAAGTTTACAGCTCGACTATACACGGTCTATGGTAATTTGGCCTCTTCGTGGTTTTGCTGTCAAAGTTTACAGTACATTTTACCTGCGTGGGAGAATCCATGCACTATAACTCCAATGATGCCTTACACAGAGTGGGTTTTCCGGGAGTCTGAAATGGTTTAATTCAATTTACATTATTCCTTATGGGAAAAATCCGCTCTCTGTTTAACCAGATTAACGGGGTTTGACTGTATTGTAATGAATGAGGGCCGTCTTAGTGTGTCATATTGTTATGTCTTGAGGGTTATGAACAGTTGACTGCTCTTTGCTGAGATATTAGTGGGTGAAACGTTACATCTAGTGAATGACTGAGTGAGCTCAATGTCATGGCAGACATGAATGAGTGACCGGTTGTGTTATGTGACCCGCAGATGCTGAAGGGCAAAGTGAGGGCAGGGAAGGTGGACTGCCAAGCACATTATGAGACATGCCAGCGTGCTGGTGTCAGGTCCTACCCCACAGTCCGCTTTTACCCCAACCTGGGTACCACACGAGTAAGTGCATGATTTCCTTTCCTTTTTCCGACACCACCAGTAGCGTGACTGATGCTCACACATTCTTCTGCCGAGCCTCTCTTCACTTACACGCCTGTACGCTTTTCCCCATGCACAGCGAGACCTGGGGGGAGAGTACATCAACAGCCAGAACTCTAATGTCATTGCTGATGTCATCCATCAGAGATTACAGCAGCTCTCAGAGCACAATGAACCCAAACACAAGGTACAAATCTTTCTCTTCCTGTGACTCCAGATTTAGAGGTGATATTTCGAGGTTAATGTGCGCCTTGGTGGGTAGCACCGCCGAACCCGAAGGTCCTGGGATCGATCCCGGTGTGGAGCGGCTGGGTCCTTTCTATGTGAAGTCCTCCTGTATTTGTGTGGGTTTACTCTGGGTACTCCGGTTTCCTTCCACAGTCCAAAGTCATGCGCATTAGGTTAATTGGTGTCTCTAAATTGCCATTGACCTGTGTGTAGTTCTGATCCGTGTGTGTGTGTGTGTGTGTGTGTGTGTGTGTGTGTGTGTGTGTGTGTGTGTGTCTCGATAGCAAACCAAATAAACAAACAAGCATAAGTGTATTAGAGGTCAGACTGTTCATTTTGAATCATCCCCTATTTTTTGTGAGCAGCATAATTAGGGCAGGTATATATGATATAGTGGCTGCTACTTGTCTCATTAGGAAAATGATTTGACCGCATTACAAGTATTATATTACTACAGTTATGCACCATTTAATGTTACATTACATAGTGTGCCAAAAATGCATCGATGGGCAGTATTACGAACAACATGGACGACCATCCAGATAAAACATGAAAGATAAAACAAGACTTAATGAGCTAATGTGAACCCGTTTATACGGTTAAAAGTTAGAGAAACCAGGTAGGTACCATGGTCCAGGTTACGATGTTTTTCATTCCGCAGAAACAGTATTCAGAGTCTCCAAACACATCAACCGATTTAGAACAGTCTCTATTCCAAAGCTGAGCGGCTATTGAGGCTGTTTACAGCGGCAACATCCTGAGTTTTCCTTTCACGATTTGTTATCATTTTTAACCTCTGCCGTTAAAGCTTACTCGACGCCGTGGGAACCGGAGGCTTAAATAGTTTCACGCTGTCATAAAGGTAAATCAACCTGCTGAGCTTAAACAGTGTGTTTGTGGTTGCCAGGTGGCCATCTAGACACCTGAAAGCTGTAGTTCCTCTCGCATATATTGTCAGTTCAACTACACTGCTCACAAAAATTAGGGGATGTTCCATTGGGGGACATTTCGAAGTCCCCCCTAAATTCTGTAAGCAGTATTAATCAAGCTCATTCTTCTTTGTGGAACGATTGAAATCTTGAAAGCTATAGCAAAGGGTGTCCTCAGACCCGCTTTACTGAGGCATGTTCCCCAGTAAAAAAAAATCCCTAGGTAGCTTGAGATGCTAAAGCTTTCACTCTGAGCCAGTTACTTTTTGTTTCCTCATGATGCTATTGGATATCTGACATGCACTGCTCATGCTATTTACTTTTTAACCAGCTATTTTAATGCACAGTTATTCCCCTATGAATAATTGGCCAGCAGAGGGGTACAGCAGATGTGCTACTCTAAACTGTGGTAACACAGTACCACAAGTAACCTAGAAAAGCACAAACAATTAAAGTAACAATTAATTTACTTCAACATCGCTGTATTATATGTGTAGTAGGTTTATTGTGCTATTGATATTCTACATACGAATAAATCTGATCTTGATCATACCATTGATTTTATATTTAATTTTTTTTTTCTTTCAGGATGAATTATAACATTCTCTTAACGCAAATATCCACCGAGTCTTCGGA
Source organism: Parotocinclus haroldoi (assembly GCA_034779995.1). Taxonomy (NCBI): domain Eukaryota; kingdom Metazoa; phylum Chordata; class Actinopteri; order Siluriformes; family Loricariidae; genus Parotocinclus; species Parotocinclus haroldoi. The sequence goes on along the minus strand of JAUZST010003234.1, from coordinate 10,277 downwards.
CTACACACTCCGTGGTGCTTTAAAACTCGAGAGAGACTTTATTAGCAGCACCAGAGCAGGTTGATGAAAGGATTTTTATCTCAGCCATCGTGTTTGATGAGTTCAGGCTTGACAAACGCCAGTCTTTCATTTCCATCATCCTTTAACATCTCGGTTACTGAAACAAGAACAGAGTGTTTTGTGTTCTTTTAATGAAGATGAATGTAAAACGATGGTTTACTCCAAGTCTCTTGTACATTGTTGTTTTTATTGCAATATGATATGGGTGAATTCATACTGTCTTCGCAATCTAGTTTTCAGTGTGTTACTCATTTGTTACTCTGAAGTCCTGGTGCAGGGATTAAGAACACTGCCATGTTGAACGTGTGTCTTTAATGCTGCTTACAAATAGACACCCTAAACGAAACAGTACCTGTGTTTTTGCAGAGCAACGGAATTCGAATACAGCGGCTCGTTACAAACTGTGACATCACCTTAGTGACGTTATGTTCAGTATTACCTGTGTACTTCTCCTCTTAGTCACAGGGTATTGGACCATTTAAAGCAGCGATCATGTTGTACAACGTTGCAATTGGCAAATGTTCTTCGGAAAATGTTTTTTTTTTTTTTTCATTTATTCTCGTTCTTCACCCAATCATGGACTGCTGTTTTGCACAAATACACGGTGTCGAATAAACTGTTTTTACAAACTTCTCACTGCTTTCTAATCTTTTGGACTGACTGGATCACACAGTTGAGAGAATGCTAACAGTTTTGTGGCCAATATATTAGAGAACCTTGCCCTTCGTTGCTGGAGGTTCATCTTATGGAAACTGGATCCCAAGCATTTACAGCATAAATGAAGTGATCAAATGAAGTGTGTGAATTCATAATAATGGTAACATCGTTCAATCTGAGCAACAGCCAATGAGGAGGCAGGTTTGTCGGTGCTAGACTAACATTGAGCGGTTTTTCAAATGCAGTGGTTTTGAGAGGATAACGACAACGGAGGGATCGTGTGGATGCCATTGCCATCTAATCACAGCAAAAGTAAGTCTTGAGTGGGCAACAGGATGCAAAAATTGGGTCACTGAGCAGTGGAATACATGGCCTGGTCAGATTTCTGTTTTACAATGCTAATGGGGAGGGTCAATATTTGGTATAAATGGCATTAGTTCATAAATTATTTCTGTCACGTGTCAATAATTCAGACCAGTGGAGGTGGAGGAAAACATCGAGTGAAAAGGGATCCTGGCACACCCTGGCTTCTCAATCCCCGCAAACAATTGGTGTCGCCCAGGGGTGTCATGAGACTCAGTTCTTTGTGCCAGCAAAAGCTGTGCCCCACTAAAATCACGACAGAAAGAATAACAACAATAAGAAAGCCACAAAGCTTTCGGGTTTTAAGCTGGATTGTTATGCATAACATAATAATGAGTAACATCAAAATAATATCAATCAATACCATCAAAAGTATAAATGTAAATGGGAGATGGGATCCCTCTGGGTCAGTCCTGTCCCAGGTAACAAAAGGTGGACTGTCTGTCTGACCGCATGCAATTTGTGAACCATGATCAGACATCACCCTAAGGCAGATATGATATATTATATCAGTAACGTGCAGTGGGTACAGCAGGTACCCCTTCTGTTACCTATTATAGTCAAATTTATGAAGTGATTATTCAAGTGGTCATGTGTACAGGATACTCTGATCTAGAAATCAGATTAAGGTTGTATACCCATATTACAATAAAGTATTCTTTAAGCATATTCTTAAAAATTGTGCAGTTTTCCTTGAAGATTACACATTGTTATCCATTCATTCATTCGCTATCTTATCTGCTTATCTTAATCAGGGTCACAGGAGAGCTGATGCCAACTGGTGACACAAGGCAGAATCAAACCTAGACAGTCCAAACCAATCCATCACATGCCCATCGTAATCCAACACAAACTAAATACAGTTTACAGCAAAATTATAACAAGTGGCATTAATGTTGTGTCTTAAACATACCTCATTCATTTGCAGTGATGTATATCCTGTAATTCCTCCCATACGTTCAGAATCACCGTAGTCAACATGTAGTCTGAAACTTGCCTAATGTGGCCATTTTCGTTAGTGAAATACTGTAGATTGACAAGGCTGTAGAAGTCCTAAATCTCCACAAGAGGGCAATACAAACCCAAATAATACAGTGGCTAAAGTCATAAACACGCATATAGCCATTATAAACTTTTGTTTAAAAGTAAGCTTCTTTTTTACGTTTTTTACATGGATTTCTTTTCAATGATAGAAAAACTAACTGGTATGTGTACATGTGTACATGTGTTACAGACTGTGGTAGTCTAGCGGTTAAGGTACTGGACTCTGGACCAGAAGGTCCAGGGTTCGAAACCCACCTCTGCCACAATTGGGTTCTTGAGCAAGGTCTTTAACCCACAAATTGCTTGGATTGTAAGACTATATGTGTTGTAAGTCGCTCTGGATAAGGGCGTCTGCTAAATTCTGGAAATGGAAATGTGTAACAATCAGAAACAGGCTTACCGGTAATTAGGGTTTATTGAGGGCCCTGTAGTGGACCCTGTACTCACTGCCCATCACCGTAGAGCTATTTGGTCTCATGTGAAGAGAGTATGCAGGCAGTTCTTGGAAGATAAAGGAACTGATACCATTGACTGTCTGCACCACTTATCTGGCCTAACTTTAGCAGAACATCTCTTGGATCTCTCATTGTCTTTCGGACTATCTGACGTTACCATGTTGCGCTTCAGACTGCCCAGGAACTCAGTGATGCCCTGAAACCATCAATGTTTCATTAGGAGCACACCCCGATGTCATCAGGCATGCATACAAGCACATAGAGACCATACTAACTACTGAGTTTCTGCAATAGAATTTTGACTAAATGGACTAGCCTGCTGCATGATATTTTTCACTTTGATTTTCGGGCTGTCTTTAAATTCTACCTTCTGTAGGGTGTTAATTTTAATTTCCATCAAACCATGTCGTATCCTTTTTATTCCTAACACATTACCCAGTCCATTTTTTCCCATTGAGATCTGATGTGTTTTTATAGAGTTCCTTTAATTTATTTGAGCAGTGTATACGGTTATTATACGAGCTAAAACAAAGTAATATAATAATGTTATTCACAGTAATTTATTTTAAGTGTAATAACAGCCTTGTTTATGAATAAGTACCATGCGCTGATTGCAATATTTTGACTAATAATTGTCATTAAAATATACCTACCCAGTGTAAACTGAACTGAGCTCAAAACCTATGGATTAATCCTTGCTTGATCCAGCGCTGCTTGATGCTTTCTCCTTGTATGACTTTTTGCATGGTTTGCATGTTCTCCCCGTGTCTGTATGAATTTCCCCTGAGTCCTCAGATTTCCTCTCATATTACATAGGCAAGCATTCGATTAACTGGCATCAAGTGTCCCAGGGTGAATCGTCATAGCCTCTTGCCCTGTCCGGGGTCGGTTTCCACCGTGCAATCTGTCCTGCTGGTTTTGGTTAGAATGAAACGTGAATGTGCGTGAGTGAGTATTTTTAGACAAATCTGTAAATAAATCATTCTGAGAAACAATTTGAGGGTTTGTGTTAGCACCATAGTTGTGTGGGTGTTATCGTGGATACCACAAACCCATGTATTTGCAAGAAAGAGCACTTACAGTATTTGGCTACAACTGGTATCTCAATGGAACACCTTTTATTTTTAACGTGCAATGCTTCGTAGTTTGCATTTGTGTTAAACGGCAGCTTTTTTCTTTAATAAAACCCTCAAGCCTTTAAAGTTTCTCTCTCTCTCTCACTCGCTGCAGGAGTGCAGATTCTCTAGCATTCTTTCCATGAGAAGCGAATGAGTAGGAGGTGAGGAAAGTGCCGAGAAAGTGGAGTAGAGGAGGTGATGATGGATCTTTGATGGGGCTTCAGAATTTGCCAGATGTTGGAAAAGGAGAGGAGAGTGGGCTGAGAGTAACATGGCAACACATCAAGCACACACTTTCCCTCTCTTCGCCCACTCAGTGTGTTTCCTGGCCTGTACACTGGAACTGGACATGCCCCATGTACCCCTGTGCTGACACTAACTGCATGCTGCTTAGTCAGGATTAGATTAGCTCATGCAACACTAATGCACGTCCCAGGCTTTTTATAGGTATCATGTCTGATATGAATAAAGAGCAAAAAGACGAGTGTGCAAGTGTGCTGCTTAGGCGCTTTCACACCAAACAGGTCCAGGGACTAATTTGGGAGGAAATACTCCCGCGGAGCTCCCCCAGGAACGCCGTTTGTGGTTTTGCGGTTTGTGTTCGCACAGTCAGTAGAAACACTGATTTAAGCCGTACACATTTCGCTCGGACGGCTCTCGCAACGTACTGATTCTCATTCTCATTTCCAGCATTTAGCAGACGCCCTTATCCAGAGCGACTTACAACTTCTACAGTCTTACAATTCAAGCAATCATGGACGAAGGACCTTGCTTAAGGACCCAACTGTGGCAGCTTGGCAGAGGTGGGATATGAACCCTGGACCTTCTTGACCTACCGGTCCAGAGTCTTACCCACTAGGCCACCACAGTCCCGCCGTGTGCCATGTAGGCAGAGTAAAGCTTAGCCATCACTGCTGACCCATTTGTCTCTGTTTTGATTCTTCGTTGTTTATGCTAAAATCAACAGCTAAAACTGTTGTTTCTATGGCTACTGGTGTACAAGGCCCTTGAGTCTGGATCAAGCGATATATAATTGGGTCACCATGTCTGGACCAATCACTGTTCTCTTACGTCTTGAACAATTGCCTCTAACATATGTCACTCATGGTTCCTATTCCTGTGACTATGAGCCAAGGGGCTAGCTTAAAGTAGGAGTTTAAAAGTCCCTATAGACAAAGTCCTAAAAACTACAACCGTCCACGGATCCTGCGATGCGAACACGACTCATTTCACAGTGAGAGCTCTTAACGAATATGTAATTAATAATAGCACATTCATTCATCATAAAAAAACATCATCAATATTTATGTTTTCTCTACTTTATGATGAATAAATCAGTAGTGCATGATGCAGGGAGTCACATGACGGGAGCGACGAGCGCTGGGGAACGTAGCAAGGGGAAAGCTGTGGTCGAGCGGCGTAGTTTTTTTTAAACTTTCAATACAATATATTGCATGCAATATTCAATAATTTATTATAAACTAAGGATTAGCTTAAGGATTTTGCCCAACTGTAGTTTAATGTAAGTGTTTTGAACACATTTAAGGTACGTACATACAATATAGGTCAGGAGTGATGTTTGTTTGTTTATGTGGTTCGCTTAACGTCGCTATCGGCATCAGTGGCCATTTCAGCAACAGACACAAGGTTATATCAGAACTAGTTACATATACACACACAACAATGCCAATTCAAAGACACCAATTATCCTAACACGCCTTTGGACTCTGGGAGGAAACTGGAATACTCGGAGTAAACCCAAGCAGACACGAGGAGGACATGCAGACTCAAACCAGAAAGGGCCCAGGACGCTTCATGCTGCCCATCACCGTAGAGCTTGACTGTTAGTTGCCGTGGCACACCATAATTGGTCTCATGTGAAGAGAGTATGCAGGAAGTTCTTGGAGGATAAAGGAACTGATACCATTGACTGTCTGCACCACTTATCTGGCCTAACTTCAGCAGAACATCTCTTGGGTCTCTCATTGTCTTTCGGACTGTCTGACGTTACCATGTTGCGCTTCAGACTGCCCAGGAACTCAGTGATGCCCTGAAACCATCAATGTTTCATTAGGAGCACACCCCGATGTCATCAGGCATGCATACAAGCACATAGAGACCATACTAACTACTGAGTTTCTGGAGGTTCATCTTATGGAAACTGGATCCCAAGCATTTACAGCATAAAGTCTGAGTTTACTCTATATATAGGACATTTGTATTCCTAGTATAATTCGACACAAATAACAATGTTGATCAGATGCACTGAAAATGCTGCGAACCTGTCAATGAATGAATGATTAACAGATATATAATCAATTTCTCTTTACAGTTACATTCCCGACATTTAGCAGATGCTCTTATTAAGAGATACTTCTAACTAAACAGTCTTACAAGCCACAGTGCAAGTAAATAAAAGCTTTGCTCAAAAGTCAAACACTGAGTGTCTTTATGTGCATAATCCACTCATAGTCCGATTTCTACAGTTATCTGATATCTGGACAATGAATTTAGGCCAGAAGTGCAGAGGCCCCTGGTATAACAGCTGCAGTAGTGTGAGAAACTCAGCTGTGCGGTGCTCGGGTGGCGAGGTGATAATTTGTTAACCTATGATCGCAGAGACCTGGGTTTGAGTGCCGGCAGCTTTTCTAGGTTGATTGAGCCCCGTAGCTGTGGGAGATGAGACAGGGTGCTGCAGCATCCACCTCTAGCTGAGAGGGCAGGCACCACGTTCAGAGTACATGCTCACCTGTGAAGTCCAGGATCAAGAAGCAGGGTCAAAACGGAGAGAATCTGGGTTGTGTGTGTGTGCGCGGGCGCACGTATTTGCACCCCTGCTAATGACCGGCCTGAGAGATTCGTGCGTGTTTATTCTCCACAATGGGGAGGTGGAAAACGGGAGAGCTGTGAGATCTGGCGTCAGCAGGTTGTAACACCTTGTACCAGCTGTGTGTGTGTGTTTTTTTTTTTCTCTTTTACAAGAGGAACTCCGGAGTTCTTGGAAAACACGCAGTACACTTTTAAAAATCTCACGTCATTCCAGAGCGCCTTTAAAGACCGAACTCGCAATTTATGCCTTAATGAATGTTTTTATACAGATTTTGTAGGTTAACATCACTCCATGAGCTTTTGGTTCAGTTTCATTTCTCAAAGCGATAAATCATTTCACCTGGACTGTAATTCCGCGGAGCATAAAGCGAGGGGTTCGCACGAACAGGAGCCAGAAACGAGTCGGGGGACGTGGGAAAAAGGGCCCAGGCGGCTCCTTCTCCTCCTGTTTATGAGCCTCGGCACTTCGTTCTCCGAGTGTTTTCCAGCAAACCTAATGATTTCCCTTCGACAGGTGCTTGACTTGTAACCTTGTTTTAAAAAGGCCATAAAGCCCGGTGTGAACAGTGAGTTCAGAGCGTGCTACTTCACGCTGTAAATATCTTTACGACGGTAACTTCAGAGTCATTTTCTGTGCTCGTAAACTTCCTGTGAACAGCAGCACTTTTCAGAGAAAAGTCTGAGGTGGTTACAGCTACGTTATCCCAAGCATCACCTTTAGGGCTGTGGTGGATAACATGCGGCGTGGGTCGGGGGGTGGGGGGTCGACTGGATGAGAAAAAAAAACAAGCAGGCTGGATTTTTTAGCTTAAACTTTTCTACACATAGACTTAACAATTGTTTGGGCTTTTTATCGGGTTACACACACATGACATCAAATACACTGTACAAAAAAGCCGCAATGTCCTAAACCGACAATCAAGCGGCATCTACAACTCCTAATCAAAAGCAGTTGAGACAGTATTGAAATTCAAATTAAAAACACAATTAGTGTGACATTTCCTTCGACACTTATTTAATTGCAGATACTATTGCTCGTGCATTCATTCATTCATCTCCAGCTTAATCCACACACAGTCACACACGCATTCACACACTAAGGGCTACTTTGGAGACACCAATTAACCTAACACACATGTCTTATTGAATGTGGGAGGAAACCGTGTCTGCATGGGTTTACTCCAGGTACTCCGGTTTCCTCCTACAGTCCAAAGAAATGCCTGTTTGTGTCTGTAAAAGTGTGTGACTGTGTTCATGACTGTGTCTGCGTGTGTGCATTACGATGGATTGGCCTCCCGTCTGGGGTTGTTCCTGCCCTTGCGCCCAGAGTTGCTGGGTGGGCACCGGCTGGCCCACGACTCTGTGTAGAATAAGGGGAAGACATTTTGTTTATGCATTTAGGTGCTAAAAATCAGATCATCTGTATAATCAACCATTAATAAAAAAAAAACATTTTATTTCATGGCATTTCAAAATGTATGCACACTGAATTTCCAGTTAACTCGCCATGTATGTTCACTTCGTATACAGGCAGTTACTGAGTGACTTTCTTAAATGAAAGGTGTTCACGTCTGAGTAAACAGTTCAAAAGACTAACATTTCGGAGATGGCAGAACCCATAAACACTGTCATTAGTGTTACGTAAACAGTCACAGTAGCTCACTGTTTATCTGAATCTGACTCTGTAGAATCTCGACTGACGCCTGCTTATATAAACCGAGGTGTTATCTTACCCTCACCGATACACAATACACAAGGGGTCACGGCTGGGTGCTACTCAAAACCCACAGAGGATTTTCTACAGCTGGAAGCTTATTTCCAGCTAAACAATCAATGAGTCTCAGAAAGGGGAGAGTCAATAGGACTAACGAGCAAGACGGGATGGCAAAACAGGCAACTGGTTGCAGTGTTTTAACATGAAAATGATTATGAAATAAAAATGACACAAAGACACACAAGGCATATTTAGTTGTATAGATCACCAAATATGCCCTGTCCATGTTTAATGTGGTCTCCTGTGCTAGTGCCCTGACAGGAAGTAGCTCAGTTCTGAGCCAAATATGGCCCAATTATTGCAATGGTAAGTGAACTGTGGGCTAAATTTGACCCAACTCTTGCCAGCCACAATAAAGTTAATCACAGCATTCATTCCCTGGGTCGAATGTAATCTACGGCAGGTAACACTTGGGCACGAGTAGCAATTCGAACCAGAATGTGGCACAACGGGTACAGTGCTGACTGTGGCTGTCATTCCATGTGAGCATGTGGCCTTAGGTACAAGGCATTCATTTAGGGGTCAGGGACTGTAGGCTTTACTAAGTGAAGAAAGTCAAAAGTTCAGAAATCCTGACAGCAAGTTGAAGATTTTCTATGTGCACCACCTGAAGATTGTGTTACTGGGGTTTGAACCCAGGTCCCCAGGTCCTGCATGAAGCATGGTTGATTCTTAAATAAGAACTGCTTCAAAAGACCACAGTGTCAAACGTTTCATTTCAACTTTGGTAGCACGACATAAAAGTATCACATCAGCCTGCCCAAATAGTAACTAAATACTGTGACGTAAACGCACAAATCTGCATATTTCTTATGTCATCACGTCGCTTTTACAGGTTGAACTTTGTACAATATTACTAATGACAAAAACCTGTTTAAATGAAACTTTGTGTGTAAATGTAATGACGCTATATATATACAGTAAGTGGTTATAATATTAGGCAAAAAGATATATTTAATTTGGAAAAAACTGTATATCTTAAAGGAGGCTCTAGTACCTTGTTGGGCCACCTCTAGCCCGGATACAAGATGAGATTAGCTTGGGTATTGAGTTGTACAGGTTCTGTACGGTATCCTGCGGCACATTTGGCCACATATGTTGTACATCTCGGCCTGTAGATCCTACACACTCGTACACTGCTGATCCTAGGGTTCCAGCTGGTCCCATAAATGCTTAATAGATGATAAATCTCTCTTAACCGGGTTAAGAATAAAAATAATCAAATCAAGAGTAAGAATAATTTGACAAAATCTAACAGCCTGGAGAAATCCCATCACACTGTTAAAAATCGAAATCACAAGGATACTCTGAGCAGGAACTGTTGGGTGAGACATTTTAACCCCTTTGAGAGGGATACCCCCCAAAACGAATATGAATATTGAAAGCACAACTCGTTCAGAAGTATTATGCATTCAAGTTAAAGCAAGTTTTCACATTTCACACGAGAACCTGCAGTGACATCTGCATGCATTTGACCAGGTGACAGTAACGCAACTGCATTTAACATGGCCACGAAGGTAAAACACAAAGGGTCACATTAAAATGAAGACACATACAAACAGCTCACATAGACGACATTAATAGTCGACATCAATCGATCCAGTATTCTTTTATATTGCTTCATAGTGTTGCAGTTAAACAAAGTAAAGCATCCACATCACAGAATTGATAAGGTGTAGGCTTCCACCATAAACGCACCAAAGACCTTTTGGGAATTTTTCCTTTCCGCTATCACTCTAGGGCTTGTTCAGTTAGGGCTTTGGGTCTAGTTCTTTGTAAAGCTGCTGTGAAATAACGCTCCACCATGAAAAGCACTATAGAAATCAATTTCTACTTCTAATTCAACTTCGACTTTGACCTTCACATTGCGAGCCCATCCAAGAGTTTAACATTTACATTTCATTTCCAGCATTTAGCAGACGCTCTTATCCAGAGCGACTTACAATTAATACAGTCTTACATTTTTTTAAGCAATTG
>JAUZST010003233.1:0-17323 GCA_034779995.1 Parotocinclus haroldoi | reverse complement strand
GCAAGCCCAGGGCGACAGTGGCAAGGAAAAACTCCCCAAAATGGTAGGAAGAAACCTTGGGAGGAACCAAGACAAGACACGTCTTAAGACGTGATGCAATTCATCCATTCTTTCTCTTCCCTGGTAATGGGTCCTTGGGGGGTCGGCTATAGTTACTGTCACACATGCACATGCTACCTGACCAATGGACATGCCACGACATGATGATGGATTTCACAGGTTCAACCCTATTTTTTCTGAATTTTAATTGTGAAGGCTTTGAAGACAAGCGTTTGCATTCTCCTCAATATTATTGGACCAGAAGGAATTAAATGAGAGTATGCATCGAAGTGCGTGCACCTGGAGCAGATGAAGTGATTATAGGTCCAGGAAAGAACTACAAAACAAGAAGAAAATGATTGGCAAAACCTGCTACACACAAAGCAACAGAAACAATGATTTCTCATTTGAAAAATCAGCAACAATGCAATATTATTTAGTCACTTGTAAATTATTTAAGGATCAAAGATAAAGGTTATCATTAATTGCGAAGGTTAGCAACCAGATTGTGTTTAACATTACCAATGACCCTCTAAGAAAATATCTCTTCAGAGATTGAGTCAGTGCTTTACAAATCATACATATCGTTACACTGCCATGCTTCTTAAAGTAGAAGCACCACTTATATGCTTTCTTCATAGACATACTAGGATACATACTAGGATTTCAGGCATGCCTGAACATAGGATTTGTCATCACAGAAAGCAGCAAAGTTTCTCACACAATACACAAATCTGTTCGGTGATAAACTGAGAGAACTTCCCATCACAAGCTATATGATGGTGTATTCCAGTTAACAGCCTATGGTCCCACCAGCTCACTATATCCCTGTCACAATGTACGTCAAAGCTGAACTCAACCGAATGCTGAGCATAGGTGTCATAGCACTAATAACTGAGCCAACCAACTGGGTCTCTTTCACAGCAAGAAATCAGACTAAAAATAATCCAAAGAGCCTTAAAATAGCATAAAAAAAATCAGCTAATTATTTTTGGCCCATTGTACAAGAAATTTTCAGTGTTGACATTCATCACTCCATTTTGAAGTTACAGATTTCTACAGATGCATTTAACTTCGCAAACAATGCATTTCAGCACTCAGTGTTCACAATTGAATCATACTCAGTCATTGTCTATCACAGATGTCAGAGGCTGTGGAGTAGCTGAACATGATATCAACTTAAAGAAAGTGCTTGAAAGTATGAGAGAGGTAAATTTAAAGTAAAACCAAGACAACTGAAAAGTGAGCCACACAGAGACTGGTTCCAGCAGCATCAGGACCAGCCCACCAGCCAGCCATGCCTGGCCATTCAGCCCACTGGTATTGTTACTATAGTGCTAGGGAGTCAGTCATAATTACATGTGATTGCCTGGTTATTTTGTTTTAGTTTTCACAATCTAGTTCAGCATTAATGGCTAATTAACGACCAAGACATGGGTACATTGACACACAATGTTATACTAAAACTAGTCTTACATACAATGACCAATTTCAAATGCATCTAATGCATGTCTCTCTGACTGTGGGAGGAAACGAGAGCACCCACCCCAAGTGTCCATTCTCCATGTGTCCAATACATTTTGATCCAGTTGCAGAGCCATAACATCAGCTTAGTCTACACAAACTACTGAAACTTATGTGAATCTGAAACTCACAAACTCCAAACTCACAAAAAACACCAACCACTGCTTAAAACTATGTAAATCAGACTGATACTCGGACTTAATCTGTACAAGACTGCAATCTGTACCTGTACCAATGCTCGGGCATGATTGACTCCCAAAGCACAATTAATTTGACAAGTGTAATCACTACAACGTGTAAGAATCACAAATATCAACACAAAATCAGTGTGTTGCATAAACAGTACAGGCTTATGAAAGTTCTGTGTGTCAGTGTGCACAAAACAAAACCAAAATGAAGGCACAAACTGTGTGTACAACTCAACTGTGAGTTTCATCTCCACACCCACCTAAATAAACTAAGAAGGAATACAGCAGAGGATGATGCGACAGTGCAGTCATCCAGTAAAGATGGGCCGCTAAAAAATCCAACTTGTCACAGTGGTGACAAGATTGTCATGACAGGACAATAGGCAGTCATTCCTCAATCCTAAAAAAATCATCAACGTCATGCGTAAATCCCACACAGAAATTAATGCAAACTAGCACAGCACTAGAAGAATCATTTTTGGGCCAACAATGTCAAAAAACAGAAATTGATATGCTGTGCAGTGTGCAATAGCACCGAGTCTCAACAGGCAATATTTGAATGGCATGGCAGTCTCTACCTTGTACTTGTACCAGAGTGCAGTAACTCCCTCCATTGTTTGGACATTAGGAGACAATGTGCTTCCAAGGAACTCCCACTGAGGGAGTTCAGAGATATAGATTTTTTTATCTATTTTGTTTTGTAATTATTTTATTTTATTACTAATTAAAATGTTATTATTGATTTGTTATTGATGTAAATTGTTATTTACCTAATTTTGCTATATTTTAATATACTTTTAAGTATTTATTTAATTATCATCTAGGCCACCCGTGGAGGATGGGTCCCCTGTTGAGTCTTGGTCCTCCCAAGGTTTCTTCCTACTACTTTCAGGGAGCTTTTACTTTCCACTGTCGCCCTAGGCTTGCTCAATTTGAGATTGGCCTTTTAAGATAATATAATATTGTAAAGCTGCGTTGAGACAATGCACTATTGTAAAAAGCACTATATGAATAAATTTGAATTGAATTATAGATACAGTTGGATGATTCAAAGTCAACATAATTATGATAAGACTTTCAAATTGTCTGGTCCACAGTGACCCACACATCCTCTTCTCTAGACAATACACCAGTCAGCAGTTCAAAATTTGCCAAACAAGAAGCCCTGAGGATTCTTAGTCAAAGAGACTCTTTAAAAGAGCCATTTACAGTGCCAAGCAACTAATAGAGAAATCTCACAGTGATGGAATCATTTGAATCTGTGAAAGCTTTACGTATTATAACATTAGGTTTGCCTGGTAAATGCTAGATGTCAAGGCAGACATGTTTGTATGAATACCAATCTGTATATTCATAAAGTTAATTTATATCAAGTGGTCAACTGTATTTATTGACATTTCAACCATATACAGTGAAACACTACACAGTGAAACACTACACAGTGAAACGAAATAGCGTTCCTCCAGGACCAAGATGCTACATAAACATGCGCAGTAGCATATGTAATGACACAATTAAAAATTTTCCAAGCTGCTAAAACAACATAATTTTGTTTTTATTTATTTTTGTTTATTGGTTAAACAATGATATGATTTTTTTTGGTTTCCTAATGGGAAAATGTATAAGGAAACTAGCCTTTTGAAAAAGAAAAAAAATAACTTATTGTGTGTAATGTGATTAATTTGTGAGCTACCATATTTACATTAACATTTACATTTACATTATTTAGCAGATGCCCTTATCCAGATCGACTTACAAAAGTGCTTTAAGACATCATAAATCATAAACATAATCTATTCCTGATAATCAGGAATTTGAACAAGAATACACTTACGAAAATTGTTTGTTTGTTTTTTTTGTGAGAGAAAGAGAGTGAATTGGGTGGGGGGAGGGGAAGTTAAGGTAAGTGCAGAATAAATGAGGAGCCAGAGACTTAGCTGTTTGAAGGTTGAGGGGAAGTTCATTCCACCTTTTAGGAGCCAAAACAGAGAAGAGTCTAGGTGCATGCCTTTCTTGTCCCCTGATGGAGGGAGGAACCAGTCGAGCAGTGCTAGAAGACCGGCGTGTGCGAGGTGCAGTGCAGGGTGCGATAAGTGCTGCAAGGTAGGATCATGCTGTTCCAGTTCAGGCTTTGTAGGAATGCATTAGGGTGTTAAATCTGATGCGAGCAGCTACAGGGTGAAAGTAAAGAGATTGGAACAGTGGTTTAGTGTGTGTAAACTTTGGAATATTGAGTCTTGAGTCTTGAACATTGATCATTGCAGCTTAAAAGTTTAGGCCTATATGTAGTTCAGTCACCAAAAGTGTGAAAAATTGGCTTGGTGCAAAAATTCAATAAACAGAGATTGTAGAGGCTGTAATCTCTACTTGCCACTCACATAAACATTACATATAAACTTGAGTGACAATTTGCCCATGACAGTTTTATTTGCTGTTTAACCAAGGCTGTTATTACTGATTATCATTTTCTAAAATTAATTGTACATGTGAAGTCCATGATAAGTTAATGCCATTATTTGGCTAAATAACTATTTAGTTACCTCACTACCATGCACCATTTTTTTCTCTTCAGTACACTCATGTAGCTGGAATGTTGGTCATACTCTTGACTTTTCCATGTTGATAAATAAAAACCCATGATTCATTCTAAGTTATTGGGCTGCGCAAAGCCTCCAGGTACAACCGATGCGCCGTGGTACACATAATAGACCAGAGTCAAGAGAGAAATTCAATAGATGCAAGTTTATTTACAGTGCAAGGAGTGGGTGTGATTCATGGCAGAGCGTCGCATTACCACACTGTGGCATTTCAATTCAGTGTAGTAAGCTCGACAGTGGTTTCGCCTTGTGCTTGCCTAAACCCGAAAGAGCAGATAGTCGATGAAACAGCAGAATCGCAAAACCAAAGGCCAAAAGCATCAAAAACACCGGAAAAAACAGCAAAAAAGAGGCACGATGGCAAAAGTGCCATAAGGCCTTAGCGGCAGTATTACCCACATACTGTTCATTTTCTGACCAGCCAGCAATCAGTCATACTTTGGATCTCTTCTTTAAGCAGTGTGAAGATTGCTTTAAACAAGCTGCAGGTGCTGACAGAATGAGCTGCTGCAATCAGTTTTAGATCTATAAAGAGGGTGTGTCACTCGCCCAACCCAAACCACAGAGCTGCAACCAGACTTGAAAATACATAATAAAGTACAAGCACAATAACCAGAAACATGGTGACAGGAGACAGGGTGAAACCAGCCCTTCTGAAGGCACACACCTAACACCTCTTCTCTTTGTATCAATATCAGCACTATAGGACCATTTTTACGTTCTCCTTTCACCCTTTTGTATTGATTTATTCTGATTCTCTGTATCACAAATATCCACGTACCTACCTCATCCTCTAACTCATTTAAACATATTAATACATTTGTGTTCTTGTGACTAAGATGGAATTTGCAAAAAGTTTATTTCTAATATAAAATTACACTACAAATTAATTAATTACCAAACTACAAAAAATGACTCACCAAACAGTCAATTTCAACACTTTTTCAGTTAAAACACTCCAGTACCCTGTTAGGCTGCTGCTACCCTAGATATATGAGATACACTTGATCATGGAGGCAAACAGGTACCGTATAGTTTCCCATAGCACTTTTGCGCACAGATGTTGCAGTTGTAGCCGCAGACCCCACCATGCTCATAGGATGCTGAAGCTAGAATCCCAGTTGGTCCCATAAATGTTAGACTGAAGATAAATCTGGTGACCAGGCAGGTCAAGGAAGTGTGGCAGTCTGGTGGGGACTCCTTGAAAACTGTATCAAGGACACTTACTAGGAAATGGAACACAGTACGGTGACTCACTAAGAAGACATATGGACAACTTCAGTCAAATGGTGGGCCCGTCCACAATTCAAATTCATTGTTCTGCATAACTGCATTATCAGATTTCACTTAAGCAACTCTAAGTGGTATTTTATGAATACAGTGTTTTAACATTGAATTTGCCAAAGTGGTGTTCTTTTTCTATTGTTTTACTGTTACTATTATTATTAACCTAACTGTACCTATGATAGTGTAGTACCTGGATGTTTTACCCTGCACTTTGAATCCAAATGAGATGCAAGAGAGAAACAACAACTTAAAAACTGAATAAGGTTTTACTCTGCATATTTTTTTCTGTGATTACATTGTTTACACAGCTTATTTATCTGTGTTTATCGGTGTTTATCTAGAGAGCACCAAGGGGGTAGCTGCACATTGATTTATGTTGGAATTTCAATTTTATTTCTCCATCTATCAGGGTGCGAGACACTGAAGACAGAAAGCACAGTGCTCTGAATTGGGCTTTGTTCCAATAAAGCTCTCTAAAATGCTTTATATTCTCTCTTATTGATCTGCACAGTTCTGAGCGCTACCAGCAGACAGCATTCAGCCCATTAGAATTGATGCAAGATCTTACTCTCTTCCAAACGTGCACACACAGACACACATGCTAGCTTTATTGGATTAGATTCTGTCACATTCATCAGTTATATTTTTGGGCCTCACAATTGCCCATGTGCACAGACAAACACACACAGTAACAACAAGGGCAAAATATGTTATGTTAAACTGCATTTCTGAGCCATTAAAGCCTTCACTTTGATCATTTATACCTTAGATGGCTCCAAGTGTGTCACTGACACCTGCCAATGTTCTCAGCATAACTCAATCAGTCGCGCTCCCTGTTTCCGCTCCCTTAAAATCCAATTTCATCACTTACTTAATCCCACTGCCATACTGAAATAGTATAGCACTATATGCTATGCTAACCACATTTCAGGACACTTTTATATGTAGAAATGGGTTAATGTCATTGTGAGGAAGGTATATGTGAGGAATATATAAGATTAGTGCTGTGTTTTTAATACTGGTAGACTTGTAATATCTAAAAGTGAAAGACAAGTCAGGAGTAAGAGAAGAAAAGTAGGTTGCTAGGCCAAGACTCTGCAAATCTCATTTCATGAATTTAAAAGTGCATTAATTTGAGCATCCTGTCAGTCAATATTTACTAACACTGCCTTTGGCAATAATCGCCAAATGTTTATTGTAGCAGTCTTTATATTATTTTTACCCCTCACTTTTTACTGCAGTATATCAATCTATGAACTACCTTTGAACGTCTTTCAAGTGTGAGAACTATTCACATAGTAGTCTGTTAATATTGAAGTAACTGAACTCTCAGAATCATACAAAAACCTTGATGTATTGTTTATTGGTTATCTGTCCAAGAATAATAGTTATATAAAGCATAATAATAATAATATCTAAACTCTTTTAAGCATCAGTTTGACAATGGGCATACACACAGGAATAATGGATCTCACTATTTTATTAATAAATTGAGGTACCCTCTATATGTGCAATAAATATTGCGCCATTGGCTCCCACACAACGAATCTGAGTGAAGTGTTATAGGGTTACAATTCAGTTTGTCTACTTTGATTTGGTGAAGGACTACTTAAAATTAAAAAAAAAAATCATGCCAGCGGAAAGGCTTTCTTGTACTTGGCCCTCAGCTATGGAATAAAATCCGTACTTTAGTTTGCAATTCAGAGACTTTACAGGTAAGAAAAGGTTAAAACTTTAACCTTAACCTTAGAATTTTGGTTAGACTTAGACAGGTATGCATAGCTCGGGTTACTGGGGCCATCATGTCTGGCCTGCCTGCCTTGGCATGGCTTCGCATTTGATAAGCATCTGGTGGGTAGCCAGGCTGGGCTGGGATTCGGTCCTCCCAATTTTGATTTGGCATCCTTGTCTTAGACTAAGGGAAGAGCTGGGTTGGAGCTGGGAATCTGGGATGTTGGGATGCTGTCTTCCTGACCCCCAACTGTGATCACTCAGGTTTGTTGATTGCTGGGGAGGTGGGTTGCTGATGTCTTACATAATCCATTTTGGCAGTGTTACGTTCTAGTTCTCCTCTTTCTATCTATGCTGCTATAGATGCCTTCATCAGCGGTTGTTAAAGGACAACGTGTTCTTACTTAATAACAAACTTTTTTTTCTCCTTTCTCTCCAAGCTTGTATTTTGGTACCAGTTTCAGCCCCACACAGTTAGATGTTCCTCTGCTTCAGCTCCACTCAAGTTGTTTCTGTCATCAGTTCCAGCCCCACCATGCCCAGGCCACACCAGATGACAGTAACTACTCTCTCCTCTGATAGGCTGTGGACAACTTGACTCCAAAGACTTTCCAGCTAAGGATTTAAGATCCTAAAGTGATGAAATAATGCCAATATGCACGTTTTTTAGATGTGTATTTATCTATTATTTGTTTAGTGTCTGTTTAACTATTACTAGAGACTAAATCATTCCTACAATAAACATCGAAATCACCCAAGAAGTATGGATCCCTTGTTGAGTCCTCCCAAGTGTGTTTCCTTATAACGTTTAAGATAAGATAAGATAAGTTAATCCTTTATTAGTCCCAGAGTGGGGAAATTCACTAAGGATTCATTAAGGATTTTTTTCTTAGACTTTCTCAATTTGGGATTGGCCCTGGATATTAGAAACTAAAGAAAAAATTTAAAGTAGACTTGAGGCAATAGTCAATTGTACAAGCACTATAGAAATAAATCTGACTTCACTTGACTTTCTGGGAATATAGAAAAAGTTGTGTTCACCATAAGATGCATGTGAACATTAGTAGAACTAGGAGTACTACATTATCTCGATTTAGATTGACTACTTAATGGTAGTTGTAAATAAGTATTCTGTAAGTGTCTCATTATTAACCCCTGTCCTCCTGGCCAGGATCACCAGGAATACCAGATTATCCTGGTATTCACAGGGTCCAGACAAACATATACCATGAATGGGATGTCAGCTCAAAGTGGTTTGACTTACAGTTGCACAGGCAATAATGCCAGTGTGATTGCTAACCAGTTGGGAGGCACCAACAGGTCTCAAACCTGGGCTAACAGTGAATTTCCAATTTAATTTTTGTTTCTAAAAATCTGTCTTAATAAAAAAAGTGTGGTGGGATGCCAGAAATTTTGAGAAAAATGGATCTTGCCAAACTGCAAAAAGTGTTTCCCTTTTATTCACGATTTACTACATCTATAAACTTTCATAAGATAAACATCTCTAAAGATGTATTTGCAGCTCAGCAGAAGTTTTAACATATGAACAGGCATATACATGCAGACACATTCTATAGCTAGCTGTTGATGTCAGCTAGCAGAGCATTAGCTGACATTGTCTGAGCAGTCATCTGACAGATCACTCCTAAAAGTGTCCAATCTTAAACAATTATCATCGGAATGAGAGTGTAGATGCAACAATGCTCAGCTATTCCCCTGAGACACTACAGTGATGTTTGTGAGCCCTTTAGATTTTTCTTTATTTCTGACAAATATAAATATCATATAAAGTCATAATAGTAAGTACAATCAAATAAGATCAAATTAAACAAACAAGACAAACAATTATTATAATTGGTCATTTATTTATTGAGGAAAATTAACTAATTTGACATTTCTGTGAGAGGCAAATGTATATGAATCTTATTAGTATTAGCATACCTTATACCTTTAGTATAGCTTATTGCTATTAGTATATGACATGACATCTAAAGCTGTTGCAAGACTGATTAGTATTAAAGCACCTAGATGTAAAATGTGCTTAGTGGCATTGGAGCAGCACCAATCATTGACAGATGTGGTGGACTAAACTTGTGTTGAACTGAATATGTTTTATCTATATCATGCTTAACTACCTGCCCCCTTGGTGGATGAATGTGGGTATGGTCATGTACAGGAAAATGTAATCTAGCTGAATATGTTGTGCCCAAATTTTGTTGGCGGTGTTGAAGTAAAGGGTTGCTAAATGCTTTATTGTACACAAAGCAAGTTCCAAAATTTAATGATTTGTTGAGAAGACCATGACGTCTGTTAAGTACCCCAACACTGATCCTATTAGAAACTACTATTAAACTACTATTAAAACTACTATTAAACGTTATTATTGTCAAGCCTAAATATGAATCTTGTTACATTATTAAGGCAAAATTGTGCATCTCCCATGTTTAATTGAAAAGTTTTTTTCAAGGGACTAAAATAATTCCATTACCATTATTAGCATCAAGTAGGAGGGTGACATTTTATATTAATTTCTATGGCTTTAGAATAAGATTTTCCTTGTCATATGCCCACAAACTCAGTCATATAGTGTGGGAAAAAAACGATATAATTTTCAGTTTCAGCTTCAACAAAAATTGAAAATAATCTAAAAATGAAAACATAGATACTAGCTTATCTAGGCTTGGTACTATTAGAAAACAGTTTAGCATATCTTTATGTCAGTCACAATACTATCTGAAATTTAATCAGCTCTTGCCAACTCTCTGCCCAAAAACTACCCTTTCCTGTCATGGTGGGGACTTTTCACTGGCATATTATTACTGTAGTCAAATCCTAACCTTAACCCCAGTAACCTAAATCAAATATTTGGACTCTTTTTTGCAGGGTTTTTTTGTAGTTTTTGCTACAAAAACTAAACTTTAAACAGACACACACACACACACATACACAAACACATACAGCTCACGCAAACATTTGCCTCATTAGGTCTACAGGGAAGCTGCAATGCATAACACTCTCAGATGAGTCAAACACAAGCTACTCTAATTTTAACTCTAGCCAAAAATCAACTTTAGACCGGCCTGCTTGTGTTATATCTAAGACAGACTGATGGAGCTCTCATTTTTCTGGCTTTCTCATGCTAGTTCCATTGGGCTGTGATTGGTGGAGACATCAGCTCTCTGTAGTTGATTAAATCTTAGAGGTGAGCGAGTGCTCAGCAATCAGAGCAAGGTCAGCGTGTGACAGCTCCATACGGGTGTTTCTGCTTTACCAACCGCATAATCAATGATGAGAGTCTCAAAAGTAGCGAGTATTCTAATTTGTAATATTACATCAAGGAGCTGTCGTTCATGTTCTGTTATACACTGCTCCATGATGTTTATATTTGTAAAAGTGGTGGAAGTGCAGCATTGCATTTAAATGTAGTATTAGCTATACACACAATATTTGTTCCTCAGGTTCCTGTAGCTACCAATAAAACGTGTGTCGTTAAAATGTACAGTTAGGCTGTGTAAACAGAACAAAAATGTATTAACAAACAAGTTATTTGGTTTATCAATATCCAAATAATCAGCTCAAGGAGTTGTCCCTATGGACTGGTCGATTATGTTGCATATATACTATATAGACCATACCCATTTAGTCTATTATTGCTCCACTGCTTTGTTCACTTCTCTGGCTCACTGTAGCTACACATGTCAGAAACAAAACCCTGATACCAGTAACTAAAAGCTCACCTCTTCAATCCTCCCCTTTGCTTGTTAATTCTACCTACATCAGATCATAGCTGGTTCTGGTTTTATTGCGTTATTAGGCTATTGCTTATTGTACTAACATGATATTTGGTCTACTGCAAAGCACTTTTGTTAGTCCATCTTGTATAAGGACATCTGCTAAATGCTAAAAGTAAATATTACAAAATTGTTTGTTTGTTTGTTGTTTATTGATCTAAAATTTAAGGAGAATTCAACTTAGGTGAAAAGAATTGCATTTATTGATTTTAAGTTTGTTTACATGTTTACTAATGTAGTATATGGTTATGAGAGGTTTTACATAAGTTTCAAAAAAAAATATTTGATTTCCTATTTAAGATGTATTGAGTACCCTTATAAAACCTTTATGTATTTGCAAGTGGTAACAAGTTGGTGTGGTAGACAGCAGTCACAAGAGGCAAACATACATTCACCAGCCACTTCATTAGGTACATTTTTACATCTGATCCTTAAAAAAATCTAATCAGCCATCACATGGAAGTAACTCAGTGCATTTAGGCATGAATAGATGGCCAAAACAACCTAAAGAAGTTCAATCCTACATAGGGAATGAAGAATAAATGTGATTTAAGTGACTTTTAGCTTGGCGTTGATGTTGATGCTAGTCAGGCTGTCTGTTATGTTATTAATATTAGACAAATATAGACCTAGTCCTAGACATAGGTAGTTCAGGCTGTATGAGGAAAACAAACAGTCATGGCTTTTTTACTCTGCCTTTTATGGCCAGGAAAATATTTACCTGCAAGTATTTTATGTTCAGTCACTGTATAACTTTATTTTCATGTTAACCTTGGTTAATGAACGAAAATACGTTCTATATCTTGAGTTAATTTGTAAATGCTACCTGTCTATATGGATTTTTTCATATATATTAGCCTTAAGCTAACTATTCAGTTTCTGTTCATTTGAATGTAGTGTCACACAAATGCACTAAGCAACAAGTGTAACTAAGATATATTTCGTATGTCTTCTTACAGTTTTACAGAGAGTCTTAAGTAAAGCTTTAAAGAGAACATGGCACCTTGCTCTTCTTAGGAAACCTGTTGTTGATCTGCTGAGCTGGTAGCCACACACATGAGAAGGGGAAGAATAGTAAAAAGGCAACTCTTTCAACAGCCAGCAATCTTTCAAGCTGTAAACAGGACTCAATCAGTCATCATGACACAGAACAAGGATAATGTGGATTCAGAGGAAATGGAAACGTGATCACAAGTATCCTGCTGATCACGAACCAGCAAACTGTGTGTAGCTAGCTCTTTCACCTTGAAAGCATGAGATAAAGCAGCACTGTTACCAAGCTATAATTCAAGCTAACTTGCATGAATTGAGAATGGAAAAGGCAGCCGCACTAGCAACAGCTGAAATACCAGAGGCAGCTGCTGATGAACACAAACAAACAAACCCACTATGGCAAATAAAAACCATTATGCTGCCTCAGAACCCAGCTGAACTACATCATAAAAATGCTGCAGTGCAAATACCTGTTCAACAGTCAGGTGACCAGTGATATCAGAGTGTAACAGGCAACATATTAAACTCATTCACAGCCTCACCTCCTGATAAGTGACCATGAGTTTATTGAATTAGCCCAGTATCATTCCCCCAGAGGACAAGCCACATGGACTACATAACAGTACACTAGTACTATGCAGGATAAACCATACAGCAACAGGGACCTCCTTCTTTACAGTAACCATATCGGCAAGGAATGCAAGCATTCCCAGCCATACCAAAAATGTTCATTCCCTCTGTATGCCAGCCCATCCATTGCAGAAGCTACATGTGACCTATGGAAGTACCTGAAGTGAGTTGATAAGTTCAGGCCTGCTAAAGTTTGATGACAAGCCAAAGAACTATTGGGCCTGGAAGACATCTTTTCTTGACTCAGTTGATGGCTTAAAGCTCTCGGCTAGAGAGGAACTTGATCTGCTGTGCTAATGACTTGTGCTATCATCTTCTGAGCAAGCTAAAAGAAACAGAGCCGTACACCTTTACAATCCACTTTCAGGTCTTAGGATGTTGTAGCAGAGACTGAAATATGTTTACAGCTAACAGAAAATGATTAATAATGCTCTCCTCAAACAGGTAGAAGTTTTCCCCAAAATCTCAGTCAAGTATTATCACAAGCTAAGAGAACTTGGAGACATTCTCATGGAGCTTGAATCAGCTAAGGCAGATGGGTACTTTCTTGACCTCTCATATCTAAACACGTGTCACGGTCAGCCTCATAGTCCAGAAACTCCCATACACTCTACAAGAAAAGTAAAACAACACAGGTTTTCATACACACCATTCTTAGTCGTTGCAATCTTTATTACTGTAAACAAGCAAAAACATGCAATGACCCCAGCTTCACCAGCATAACATGATCTTGTGTAGCCAAGAAAGAAAAGAGCAGCCTGACCGGTAACCAGGTGAGAATATCAGTTGCTGTAAAAACAACTAAAGTCTCAGCTGACAGCAACAGCAGTAGTGGCACCATAACAACCCAACCTGATGATAATCCTGATAAATGGTACAAGCATGTAACGAGCCACATCCATTGATAAACAAGGGCCACGGCATAAAATCAAGACACTGGATGAAAGAAAAGCATATCTGAAGGAAAAACACATCTGTTTCAGGTGCTGTGCATCTACCCATGTGGCTAAAGACTGTGTCAGCACTTCATCCAGAACAGAGTTATTTGAGCACTTCAGAATTAAAGGAGAACAATCAAATACACTCCAAGAAAATGCTGGGGGGTGTTTGAGTCTGCAGGGTGACGTGCCAGCAACTTCATCATGGAATTGTTAGATGGCAACACTCAAATTCCCTTGACAACCTTGATCAAATCTGACACACTGCCAGATGACAGGTCTAAAATTCCATTGCCAGAGATATCCAGATATCATCCTCATCTCGACCACTTGGTGGATAACCCATATCCCATAACCATAAGCCCATGGCCTTGGCCATTACAGTGGGTATTTAACAGAAGTTTTACTGATTTACTGAACATCATGATTTTCTGAGATTTCTGTGGTTGTCGGGCTGTGATGGATACCTTTCCCCCTGAAAAGAGGACCAAAAACCTAGTCCATTTGGAGTGGAGTTGCCACTACAACGGACTCTAGGACTGACTTGGAAAACGCAGTCTGACACTTTTTCACTAGAAGGGGAACATTGTCTATTGTTGATGGACTTTATGATCCCCTGGGATACATGCCACTTGTCATTCAAGGGAAGGCGTTGGTCAGAGAGCTGTCTACCGCACAGGCTGAATGGAATGAACCTTTACCAGCGCTGAATGAGGAACAGTGTGGACTATGGACTGACTCACTCTGTGATATTGAAAAGCTTCAGATAGACAAAAACGATGTGCACATTTCTCTGCACTCTGCCCTGGCTGTGTGTTTTGGATCATTGTCATGCTGGAAAACCCAGCCACAACCCATCTTCAATGCTCTTACTAAGGGAAGGAGATTGTTGGTTCTTGTGATACATTACCCCATCCATCCTCCTGTGCAGAAATCATCTGACCATATGTTCTTTTCCTCTGGATCATCCAGATTGTCATTGGCGAACTTCAAATGCCCCTGGACATTTGCTGACATGAGCAGGGAGTTTTGCCTGCTCTGCAGGATTTTAATCCATGACAGCGTCTCAGAATCAACCTTACCCCACAAGGTGAGATCTTGAATGAAGCCCCAGACCGAGGAGGATCATCTTGTGTTTCTTACAATTTCTAATAATTGCACCAACAGTTGTTGCTTTCTCACCGAGTTGCTTGCCTGTTGTCCTGTAACCCATCCCAGCCTTGTGCAGTTCTACAATTATGTCTTTGGTGTCCTTAGACTGCACTTTGGTCTTGGACATTGTGGAGAGGTTGGAGTGTGATTGACTGAGTGTGCAAAGAGAAGTCTTTTATACAGGTAAGAAGTTCAAACAGGTGCAATTAATACAGGCAAAGTGCAAAATAGAAGAGCTTATTAAAGAAAAACAGGTCTGTGAAAGCCGAATTTATGCTGGATGGCAGATGATCATATACTTTATAAAATAAAATGCAAATTCATTATTTAAAAATCATACCATGTGATTTTCAGGATATTTTTTAGATTCTGTCTCACAGCTGAATTGT
This sequence comes from Parotocinclus haroldoi, assembly GCA_034779995.1. Classification (NCBI taxonomy): domain Eukaryota; kingdom Metazoa; phylum Chordata; class Actinopteri; order Siluriformes; family Loricariidae; genus Parotocinclus; species Parotocinclus haroldoi. The sequence continues at coordinate 2,064 of JAUZST010003233.1, read as the reverse complement.
ATCTACAATGAAAATCGTGAGAATCACCATTCTTTGAAGGTGGAGAAACTTGCAAAGTTGTCCGTGTATTAGATACTAATTTTACTCCCTGTAGCTAAGGGATGAAGGTGACAGGGCTATCCACTGAGCCACCGTGCCAAAATAATGAGCAGTAGTGCTGTAGTATTAGGTAATAATATTTTAAGTAAACGTTTAGGAATTGAATCGCATCCACACAATGATGACAGTTCTGTATTTGGATTTTTGTAAGATACATCATTAAAGTTGATGAAATCATAAGTATTTAAATCAGGCAGAATTCCAGAGTGAATTTCTGACATGTCTGCAGTTAATCTGGATATTGTATTAAAAATAAAATTACTGTTATTAAAAATAGTTACTATTAACTTTAGCATAGCAATGCTTCTGAGATAGTATTCCTCCGAGCAATCTGAAATACCTCCAATTTACTATGTCATTATCACTGTTTGGCTCATTGTAAGGTACAGGTGTGGTAATTATATCAGCCTTTTTTAATCAGCTAAAAGTACCAAATAGGAAAGAAAATTAGCAAATCTCTGAAGAAACTCAGAATAATACTTGACACTACACTAATAAATTAATCAAAATTACAAATTACTAAACTAAAAAAAGAACATGCATATAGAATACATGCATAATAATATAATAATATATACATAATATTACAACTTCATGCAAATGTTAGCGTTTATGTTTAGGAAACTGGAGCACCCAAAGAAAACCCACATGATCAAGGATATGCAAACTTTAGAGGTTTAGATCGCACCAGGGCTTCTGGAACTATGAGGTGACCACACTACCATGGAAGGCAATAACAAATAATGGTCCAAAAATAATACTTATTTTTTTAACAAATCTCTATTTAATGTTATTATAAATAGGCAATCATCAAAATGTAGTATTGAAGCACCTTGCATCGCTTTCTTTTGTTCACTCTAACCTTAATGTCTTCTCAAATAAGACTTGTGCAGACTTTTACAAATGTATCACCATGACCTACCTTACTTATTGTACTTAAAACAATATAGCAAGTGAAAGTAAAAGAGATAAGGGAGAGTGAGAGAAAGAGAGAGAGAGAGAGAGAGAGAGAGAGAGAGAGAGAGAGCTACTGAAAAGGAAGATGAGGTACCAATGAGTAGTGTAAGGTGTAAATGTTTCCCAAGTCAGACAAGTCAAATAAACATCAAGTGGTCAATGGAGCAGAGTGGGAAGTAGGCCCCAGAAGACACCTAATACAGCATGCGTGATTTTGCATGATAAAGCATGGAAAGAAGTTTAAAAAAGTGAAGGGAGAGGTTGCATAGTACAACAGGTCACAATGTGCAGGTCCTGTTTTTGTTTCTATAATTGTGAGATCTGTATTTGCATAATATTACTACAGCTATTTTAAAATGTTACATAAACTTAACCACACCTTATCAACCAAACATTCAAGGACATCATAGAGATAACACTGACAGCGGTTTACTTTTTTAGATTATTAATTAAAATATTTGTATACAATCTTGTCTACTTTGGAGTTTCAGTTGTGTATTAAAAAATACAAAACAAACAAACATCAGTCAGATTTGGATTTACATGTTGATGTTTGAAATAAAATGATGATTGGAATAATACATCAAATAGGAATTCAAATGTGTTTCTATCATTGTAGTTATGCTAGTTAATTCAGATTATGCTGTCATGTCCCACAACACATTGGTACACTGGTGTGTGCAGATTTGCATACATTCTAAATGACAAGGAGAAGATATTTCTAACTCCAGCTAATATTGGATATTAAAAGGATGTCACTTCTGCCATATAAATATATTAAAATTTTATAAACTCAGTTTTTAAAAGTCAATAAATCCATCCAGTGTTCAGTAAATGTCAAGTATCAACGCAAATAGAAAAAAAATCAGCTTAAAAACTGTCAAGAGTACTTAGTCAGAGGCACTCTGTATGTCAGAAACGTCAACCATAATGCATTTGCATGACATTCAATTGTGTAATCACAGTCTCATTTACTCTATTAAATTGGACAGGGTTACTATATATATA
>JAUZST010003232.1:0-17324 GCA_034779995.1 Parotocinclus haroldoi | reverse complement strand
AACATGTTTAGAACTACAAATGAAAATTCTTGTATTGATTCTTGGTTTGTTATTGGGTTGGATCTCTTGCTCTGATTAAAGTTACTGTACTGTGAGAGTAGTGAGGGCTTTGGGACGGGGGAGGGGGAGGGGCTCTTTCAGGACAGTAATTGCAGAACGATATGCGCGTTCACGTCCGAGTCTCCAAAAGTCTCCAACAACACCAGAAAAAAGTCGCTAGATTAGTCGCTTTTTTTTTTTTAAGTCGCTATACGGGTCTGAAAAGTCATTAAGCTGGCAACACTGTACGCACGTCACAGTCACATGACCAACTGATGCGCCAGCTGTGTCAGGGAGTTAGTACATGCATAAATTACGCAGAAGACTGCTTATGGTTTTTAAAAAATAATATCTTTAATAAAAAAACGTGAGTAACGCAGGTAACGTAAGTTTTTATGAAGTTAGTAACTGTAATGTGATTACAAAATATTTAACGGTAACTCTTTACATTACTGCGTTACAGAAAAAAGTAATCGGATTACTGTAATGCGTTACTTTGTACTGCGTTACCCCCAACACTGGTAGCCTTAAACTATACACTTGTATTGATGTATTGATGCATCTGAGTTATGTATCTGTTTCCTTCCTATTAGAAAACAGTTGTCCGCTGCAATGTTACAGGTACGACAAGAACATATCCACTGTGAAACTGACGTTTCTGAATTGATGAATGCATCTCATATATGGAGTCATGATTGCCTTAAGACCCCAGTTCTATTATTATTTGGGCAGCATGGTGGTACAGTAGTTATCAGTCACACTCGCTGCTAAGAGGTTCCTAATTTGAAACAAACAGACATGGAATCTCAATAATACAACAGCAGTAAATTGGGATAAATTGTACACAGTGATTCTCTGTGTAAAGTAAATCTTCTCATCCCCCTTTGCTGGCTTTCACAAAGCCCTGACCGTAACTCCCTCAGACATCTTTGAGATGAATTGTAAGGAAAATAGTGAACCACCGTCAGTTGCTTACCCTTAAGGTCATGATCTTAAAAACCACTATTATGCCTCATTCACTGAAAGAGCAGCTAACAGTGTGCTAAAAAGATTCTGAATGTAATGAACTAAGGTCTCTGGAGCTATTAGTTAAGAAGAGTTGTGAAAAACAGTGGATATAAAAGGAACTGGCTCACTTGTCTTTATTAACGATGTGTCAAGAATGAATTCTTATAGCATTCTGAAGCATCATGTCTGTTCATGAAGAGGACCTTTTTTTGCATCAAGACAGTGACCTAAAACATACTACCAAAGAAACCATTTTTGCTGTTATTCACCTTTACTGAACCCCACTGTGCACACATTTCACTGAAATAAAACAAGAGGGATGGCAAAAGCCCACAAGGCAAACAATAAATGAAAATGGCTGCAATTCAGGCATTACAATTGCTTACTAAGTCTGATAATGCTTGTATGGTGAAAATGGTTTGCAAATGTTTGAGGTTATGTTCATTCGTTTGATAACCCCATTCCCTTGACGTAGAAAATATAAGTGATGTGACTTACTTTGCCTGAAATGGGTTTTTAATTGTATAAAAGTCTAATAGTGTAATTCATCAATACTATCCTAACACGTGTTTGAAATGTGAGTGTACCCGGAGTAAACCCATGTGGACATGCAGACTCCACACAGATGGAGTCTGAGGTCAGGATCGAATCAGGGAGCTGTGAGGCAACCAGACTTACAGCTGCACACTCAGTACTAGCAGTGGATGTTTAAATTCACATAAATTAGTCATAAGGTTCATTATTGTGTTATACACAAACTCCGCACAAGCTACAAGCAATTTCTGGACCCACAGACATATCAGTGTTTCAAGTAGGCTTTTAAAAGCCTCATAAATGCTTTTTATGAGTTTTTTGTGAGCATATACCACTGGTACAGCTCATTTAAGCCGCCACCTCAGATATCTTTGAATATTAGCAAAGCTATGTTGGTATTATTCTTTAGACTGTTCAACAAAAAGAGTCGAAACCTGGCAAAAGTGGGTCTCATATTCTCTGAAAGACAGTACTGTATTGAGTTGTTATTTTTTGACCTATATTACCTATGTAATTAATATGTATAATTAACTATTTTATTATGTGTGCTATTTCTATATCAGTAAAACTGCACAACGGCGCTTTCAAGTGACTAGTAAAATCTTGCTCTTTAAGTCGTTCTTGATCTCTCGCAGGCCAGCTGAGTATTTTGAATCATGCAGAGCTTCTTCTAATGATAGCTGTCTTGATAGAAATCCTCGTACAGAAATGAACAGTGGTGTGCTCTCAGCAGGGGGGGCTTCTTCTGTGATAGGATTTTGGATTGCTCTGTTCTTTCTCACCATTTTGATAAGAACTCGCACTTAAATTAATACCAATGTGATTATTTCTTTTTCGTCCTCTCTTTCCAGTCTGACAAAGATAAAACCACGGCCCTCTCAAGTGTAGTCAGATCAGTCTGTGAAGATGGGGATTATGTCATGTCTTTTCACTGCACCTATGGTGCACTGTTAAAGCAGCAACAAGCAATGAATTCAATTCCTTTTGATTCACCCCCTCTTGCACTCTTACCACTAGGTAGTTTATGACCTTTATTTTTGTTTGTAGATTTTTGGTATATGAAAGTGTAATTTTAAGTGAATTGCATATAATAACCATCCATAGGTTGGGGAAAAATTGTTCCAGGTGCAGTTCTTGAAAATGAAGTAGAGGCTTACTTTGGTGGCAAATGGGCCCATCAATCACGCCACAATGATTTTTTGCTCATTTTGACCCATAATAGCCCTGTTTCCTCCAGTGCCTTCTGGATGGGATTAGTGATTGAACACTAAATTGCGATAGACCGCTACCATGTAAGTCGATTGGATGCCTAGATTGAATAGTTGCTTTGAAACCTTGTTGTCTTGCCCCTGACCGGCACAACACCCACACACATTTATGGCTCTCAGCACATCTTACTGTTCAAGTATGCGGCATAAAGAAATACAGTTGCAAGAAATGATTGTGAACTATTTGGATGGCTTGGATTTCTGCATTCATTACTCAGTGTAACAATCCATTCTGCCTACGTTACTAACACACAAAGACCCTTAAAACTGGCGTCCCTGGTAAAGATAAGTAAAAAGGTTTATAAAAAATTAACCTTTTGGTGAATTAGCTTAAACTCACACTAAAGAAAGAGAAAAACACAACCTTTAATTGAAGTTAATTGAGTCTGGGGAAGAAGACTCATCATTAATTAAACCTGTGCCAGGGACAATATGTTGACCATACAGGTGGGGCAACAATTTAAAAAGTTCAAATAAACTGGAACTGTGGCAAATTTGCCTGGATGAGGACAGTCTTATTTTACCCCCATGCACAGTGAAGAGGATGGTAAGAGAGGATGGAAAGAATCCCCATAAATCACTGTTGGTGAGCTACAGAAAAAATAACACCTCAAGGTCACAAAGTCTCCAAAACTATCCCCAGACACCACCTGTATGCCAAGATATTATTTGGAAGGCATTTAAAAGGCATTTTTTGTCTTTTAGCCACATAAGTATGGTATAAGTCACTAGAGTTTGCTTAACACTTTGGGACTGGAACCAGAATATGTTGTTGGGAAGGGGAACTAGTCTCTAAGTCTCTGAGTTTCTTCCAAAGGCCATCGGAACTGTCTTAGGGTAAATCTCATTGTGGACTCAATGAAAAAATGGGCAACATCACAGGATCTTTTAGCTGGACAAACATCCAAAGCACATGTCCAGATCAGCACAATAGTTTATTGAAAACAATATTATGCTTCTGCCTCGGCCATCTCAGTCCCCTCATCTAAACTCCACTATTGGGTGAACTGAAGAGGAGAATTCACTTCAATTACAGTGAATTCTTATTTCAGTGCAAGTTTAAAGCTTACAGGAATGAAACTGCCATAGACGAAGAGTGACCATAGAGTATTCCGAATGACACAATTCAGAATTGTACTGAATACCACAGTGACCTCATCGGTGGCTACATCAGTGCGCTAGGCTTATAGCTCAGGAACTTGACCATAGTCAAGTTTCAAAATCCATAGAAAACCTGCTTGGAGGAGTGAAGGCTGTTGTAACAACATAGAGGTACATACTAATATCATTTTAGATTACCTCCATGTTGTGGCATGATGAACATCCCAGAATGTTTTGTAACTTTTTCAAGCTTCATAAAGTCTAAAAGTGTAAGATTAAGTTATAAAGTCATTTGCTAAGATCTACTTATGTACGTTGCAATTTTTTATTTTATTCTTTGAAAAGGCACAAGATAAAACACTACTCTAATTAAACAGTTTGTGTGCTTGGAAAAAGTAAAAAGGTAAAAAAACAAGTATAATAAAGTGTTTTCAAATAAATGGTAGCCCTGTGTCATCTAAAATCACCTGTAGTACACTGGATGTTTGCCACTTTTATGGGATTGGTATATCTTAAGTTTCAGGTCTCTGTTAAAAACCATAATATTTTATTACTTGTGCTTGTGCCAGCAGGAACAAACAATGTGGTTTGATGGGTTACAATTGTAACAATTGTATCAAATGCTGACCTTAGTGTTCTGTATACAGATGATATAAAAAACAGTTTACAATCCCTGAAAAGAACATAAATCCTCAAAAATGCAAGTAATTCCAAATAGTCTAAGTATTTATTCTTGAAACTGTGTATGTGTAATTGTTAGTGTGAATTAACATAAAGGAAATGTATATACTTACTAAAACTTGCTTTAATTTCCAGAAGAACACCGAAGTCCCATTTTTATGATCATCACACTTACAAAATAAGGCATTAAACTCTAATATTTGCATATGCAGGTGTGGTATTTTCTTTGTATTTCTGTGACGCATGTATTTAGATTGACTGATAGGGTGAGAAGTTCAGCTCATTTTTGTGTTGGATTATTTATGTTGTTTTTTTCATATCATATTTGCGTTTTGTTCTTGCATCTTTCCTTAAAAGTGCAACTGGGGAAGAATGTTAACGTTTTCATGTTCGATTTTATTGACAACATGCAAGCATTAACATCTGTAAATTTTGCTTGTATCTGCATAAATATATCTAGTTGCTTAACTCATGTTCTGTTGTATGTCCTGGAGTTGAAGCATCATCAGTCATTTCTGCCATTCGACCTATAAAAACAATATACCACCTGCAAGGTTATCATTCATGTTATTTAATTGAATGCATTTGTTTGGAATAAAAACATTCTGTTTATTTGATGAATACCTTATATTAAACAGTTACTGACTTACGACAGTGAAGTTAAGTGAATTCTGCCTCGTGGAACTTAAAGATTAAACCAGCTTGAATGAATGTCTTACATGTGTATATTAAATTGAGTGTGTAATTATATGTTGATGGATAAGCCGACTCTGAAAGGCTCCACTCCAGTGTGGAAATTCATGATTTGGGGTTGTAAAAGGAGAGACATCAGGACAGGAATGGCTGATGTGTGCTGAGGCAGGTGCCATACGGCTTCTATGACAGTTCGACACAGCAGGCATTCACACTTGTCTGTGATACCCTGCTCCATCTGTACTAATGACACAGGCACACAGACTCACATGCGCTCTTGGTAAACATATGGTTATGGGAACTTCCCATTGACTTAATGGGTATTGTATATTAACACAAGCATATTACTACTACACCTAACCCTAATATCAGTAACCAATAGGAAAACATTTGGCTGTTTTGTTTTTTTCACATAACAGTTGCAGTTCAAAACGATTATAGTTGTGGAAAGTGGGAAATAACAAAATGTCCCCACAAGTAAATATCTGGTTAGACACACACACACACACACACACACACACACACACACACACACACACACACACACACACACACACACACACACACACAGGGCAGCAAACAAACTTTAAACTTGGCATGAACTTTGAAGGATCAAATCAATTCACACCAACTGTTGTACCTGAACCTGATGAGCCTTGTGCTATGGCTGTTGTTCTAACAAAACTGCAAATTAAATTGTAATTTTTTTTTTATTACAATGTTATCATGTTTCTTAAGATTAGGTCTAAATGCAGATTATTAGAGTTTCATTCATGGAGACAGTTTTTTCATTTTTTTTTCATTATGCTTTTACAACATTACAGTAAATAAGAGTAATGACTTATTTAAAATATTTGACGTATTATTGGTAACTTGGTGTTGATTAATAGTGTTATTAATGTTAGATAATTTGTTTAAAATTGCAGTGCTGTACTGGGAGATGAATGCGGTGTTTCTGGTTTGAAAAAAAGATCTGATGCTTTTTTGGGGGTGAAAAGGTTTTATTGCATTTGCCAGCCTCTTGTTTTGCTGTGATGGATTGGTGCCCTATGCTGCTGGTGATTCGCTGGCTCCCTGTGACCCAGAACTGGATTAAGCAGGTGTAAAAATGAATGAATTCACATTAATGTAACATTTGTTACAGACATCCTACAAAAAATGTTGCTAGGATTTCTACCCTACATGGTTCATTAATTATGTGTTATGTGCACATATTGATTAACCTCAGAACTACTGACCTTTTGGTCATTATAACCATGGCACAACATTAAATATTTGGATTGCACAACCTTCAAATTCTTCCACTTTCACAATGTTTCTCTTGATAAAATGTCCTGATAACATCAACGCTGAACTTGGATACTGCACAGCTGATCTTGGCAATTCATGTTTTTGTGTTTAATTTGTTTATTGGCAAGCATGTGGTAGGATACAATGCGACACTTTCAAATTGCTTCCATTTTACCAATGCATTTAAACACTGAAACAATAGGCCATCCGCCCTCCCAGCTGCTACCTGTGCACCAAGATGCTCTAAAAGTGTTTTATAGTCATTTATCTTCTAAATCTGAAACAAAAGGATGACAGATTTTCTCTAATATTTTCAGGTTGTCCTTCCAGGTGAAACATATTCTCGCTAAGTATAACATGTTTGTTGGTTCAGCTAGCCATATGTTAACTGATTATACTGCTGTTTTTTTCACCCCATAATGTAAGCATAATGTTTTTGCTGGTAACAGTGCAGGGGGGTAAATGCTAGAAAATTTCATTGAGCTGTCTTTAGATTCACCAGTCCTTCATAGTTTCCCAAAATAATCAATACTGCTTCTTGGCTCAGCTGCAATTTGGATAAAAATGTTATATCTCTGACAAAGTACTGCTCTGGTAAAGAACATAAATATGTATTAGTGCAGCTTCCATTTTTTTATTAATATTTTGATATTTCATATGTAAAATAGATTATAAAAACAAACAAAAACAAATAACTCGGTATTAATTGGTGACTGAAATAAAATTCAATGTAATGGAGCGGGTACGGAAAGTATTCAGATGTCTTTAAATTTTTAACTCTGTCTCATTGCGGCCATTTGATAAAATAAAAAAAAATTACTTTTATTTCTCATTAATGTACACTCAGCATCCCATCTTGGCAGAAAAAAAAGATTTTTGCAATTTTATTAAAAAAGAAAAATATTAAATATTAAATAAAAGTATTCAGACCCTTTGCTCAGTATTTAGTAGAAGCTTCTTTTGAACCAGTACAGCCATGAGTCTTTTTAGGAATGATGCAACAAGTTTTTCACGCCTTGATTTGAGGATTCTCTGCTATTCTTCCTTGCAGATCCTCTCTAGTTCTGTCAGGTTGGACATTGGTAGACAGCTATTTTTTTCTTTTTTAATTAAACGTACAAAAAATTCTACATGTCTGTTTTTTTCTGTCAAGATGGGATGCTGTGTACATTAATGAGAAATAAAATGAACTTTTTTGATTTTAGCAAACGGCTGCAATGAAACAACGAGTGAAGAATTTAAAGGTGTCTGAATACCCCTGTATTCAGTATACAAAATACAGAGCATTTGAAAATCTAGTGTACAGTATTTCTGGTGCTGGAGCCTGTTTATCATTGTTTCTGAATCAAATAGATTGTGAATTATGCAGAAACTCCAGCTTATGTTTTTATAAACAGAAAAGACCTGCTTTTTCTTGACCTCACCAGTCATGTCTGACGCTTAGCCAAAAGACAACGTCAAGTATAAGATTTAATAACATGGTTAACTGCCAAAAAGAAAACCCACATTTAATTTAAATGAATTATTTTAATGAATAAAAGGTACATTTAGACTATTCAGACAATAGGTACATGTAGGTTATTTGCCTACTACTCAGTCAATACAGAATGAAAGGCATGACATTCAAATATATTTACCACAAACTTTTTTTTTTTCCAGTAATATATTGTAATTATTTTCCCCATGCACTTGTATTTGATGTAATTAATAAAGTTGGAGCTTGAAGCAGTTAGACTTCGCTGTTTGTTTCTTATGTTGGTATGTGAAGATGGGCACAAATGTTAGCGCTTGAAAGCATATGCAGGAAATTTAAACATGTGTTTCTGTCCTCAGAGTGACACCTCTGATAAAGCAAGCAGAGCCATTTTGCATAATATCTTAATTATGTGCATGTATAATGTGACCAGTGTGTCACTAGGAAGTGCCAGTGACACCTCAGAACATTGTAAAAAGGGCATAAGTCGTGCAAAGTGAATTTGGAAAATTGAACGAGTGTAAAAAGGCATGCATTGTGTGTTGAATAACCTGGAAGGAATCAGATAATTGTCTTAGTGTATTTAGATATTAAGAAATGTACATTTGTGTCGCTTGTAGGCCCATGCAGGTGTACAGTGGCACTTTTAAACTACAGTTGAACCCCACCATCCAACTCCTGTTCTCCTAATTCCTAATGCAACTAATAGAGTATTTTTAATCCTGTAATTTGCTATCTGAACCACCAACCAAGCATAACTAAAGGGGATCAGGAAACCGAACTATATGCATGCATCACTTAACGGCAATGGTACTTTATGTCAAATTTTGTGTTATGTGATTTCGATGTTGACTGAGCACCATATTATATTCGGTACTTATATTCTGCATATTGTTGTAGTGCTGTGTATCAGTATTGACTAAACAGCCAAGATTGCACACATGCAATAATTATGTTGTCCCATCCTCAGCTGTGCTGAACTGGCACATTCATAGCTGTCCCATGATCCACATTTGCCAACGTAGCACAGACCCAGCCTGTGTCTTGTAGGCATGCCTCTTGTAAGGAGTGTTACTCCAGCCACACGGCTCACGGTGATGCTCATTCACTGCTTTTACGGTTCTCTTATTTACTCATCTTTTTGCATCCTAGTTTGTCTTTCTGCATGCTAGTTCTTCTTTCTTATTGCAGTAACACTGTGTGCGTAGGTATTTTTTGATAAACCAATCAACAAAAAAGGGCAGTTAAAAAGACCCTGCAGCCCTATTCACGCTGGCGTCACTGAAACTGGACACGGCTTTGCATATAAAGAAATCATTTAGGAAATTTCCATAGGAAGTAATGTAAATTATTTGTTCTTTTGCAACCCCAGATCTGTAAAAGTTCGGACTGTATGGAAGATGCAAATATAAAAACCATATTCTTTACTCAGGATATTTATTTTTTTTGTCTGATGAACTTAATTTTGTTTAATAATAATAATCCAGTCCTGCATTTCAAATACATTGGGATAGGGCAATGTATGGCTAAGAATAGGCTAAAACAATGGCATCATTTTTTTCCCCAAAAAACCTGAAATACGGACTCATCTGACCACAATACACTTATTGCACTGTGTGATCACCAATCCCAGATACCTCAAAGCCCAGAGAACTCTTCCCTGTGTACTCTGGACTATACGGAATATTATCAACTATCAAGTCCAAAAGCAGCATTAATGCAGAAAAGTACGTTGAGATTTTAGAGCAACATTCATTCCTTCAAGACCGTATCTTTTCCAGGGATATTCATGCGTTTATCAATGAGACAACGCAAAACAAGTCAAATTAAAAGATAGGACTAAAATACGAAAATCCCTTTTAGTCTTTCATTCAGCAATATTGTTTTTAAACATTCAAATATATTTTTCACAAACTTCTTGATAAACCGGAGATCCTCTGGCCATCTTTGCTCCTCAAAACTCTGCCTCACAGGGATACTGATTTTATACCAAATCATGATAATAATCACATGTTGACATCACCTAGTTAATATTACATATAAATGCAGGTTTTTTCAAAATCTCACTACTAGCTCTAAATTGCTCCATCCCAACATTTATGGAGTGTGTTGTAGGCCTGAACTGCAGGAATGGATGTTAATTATCCAAGAAATGAAGTTGACCAGACAAAACATTAAATATCTCAGTTTCATGCATGGATTAAAATGCAAAACTATTTTTTGTTGCATTTTCCATACTGTACCAACTTTTCATGATTTGGGATTGTAATATTCGTTATGTCAACAATTTCAATGCTCAACAATTAAGTTGCATTCAGATAATGTGCCTACTGAAACAATGTGGATATTGACTGAGAAACAGTCATTTACATTTCATTATATCAGTGATTTGTGCCTGTGAGCAGTGAGGGACCACTTAGTGTCACCAGATACGTTGCACCATCTGCCCTGCACCACTTCTGCTGGTGTGATTGCCTTTGTGCTTCTAAAGTTTGCTCAAAACTTCTGAAAGATGCTGACTATAGACAGTGCAAGCTTTTTTTCCTGAACTGATCAATAAGTGGCAAGAGTGGCGCAAAGGTGAGGAGACCTTGTGACTGAGGCTGACGTGATACTGTCATTATCACCTCCATTATGACCCAGGCTGTAATGCCAGGATTGGCTCAGAGAGAACCTCTTCACTGTCCATATCTGCTGCTGAGACACCTGTCTGTCTATGTCAACAAGTAGTGTGGCAGCTCACTGTGCCCTTTTCATAGCACAGACTGTAACTGTCATCCAAATCCAGACATGAAGCTTTGAAACTGTCTGCTGTGGCTGGGTGTTTTTAATGCCATTTGTTTGGTTTTAGTGGTTCTTATTCACTCAATTATTTAATATTAGTCTTAAAATGCTGGAATTGGTGTAATTGTTCTTAATTTTATTGGAGGACAATAATTTCAGGGTGTAATCTACTGTAATCATAGCAAATGGGCCAGGCAGGATACGACAACTATGTTCATTACAAAGACTACAAAGTCTTTTTTCATGTTTTAACCCCATTATGTATGTAGGATCACAGGGTCAAGCCTATTTCCAGGGAAGTCAGGGTCCCTGGATGGGACCCGAGGTCATGGTTGCTACTTCAGTTGATGAATTCCTGACCAGGCACACTTTCTTCAGATATAGTCAGTCGTTACAGCTTATGATGCTCCGTCTGGCCAGAAGGCACTTCCAGGATATGAATCCAGATCATCATACTGACCACTTTGAGACCACTGCAACATCTGACATATTCTCTGCAGAATAATTGTCAAACCTAAGTCTGTCCATTTCCAAACCAAACTATATGTCATTTACATTTCCCTCAGGTAAAGCATGATTCCATATGAATGGATCATAATGCAAAAAATGTGAATGACTTATAGTAATGACACCAATTCCTGTGAGTAACATGCAGGATAGCTGCTCCTTCTTGTAACTTAGTGTAAATGTTGGCTGGTTGAGGGCTTGATACACTGACAATTTGTGGCTAACCATTTTGATTATCTCTGTTTTTAAATCGCACTCAAAGCTCCAAACCTCATTATATGTGGTGTGGTGGTTCAGTGGCTACAATCAGGGGTTGGGCTAATGGAAGACTGAAGTCACCAAGCACGGTAGAGAGAAGAGAGAGGGAAGAGACTTAAAAGACCAATCCACTTCTTCAATAAAGTCTCCTAGAGGGCCAGGCAGCCAGTAGACAATTATATAGATAATGATATAGAATATTATGTGGAATGTAGCAATAACAGTATGGAATTAAAATGATGAGCTATCAAGGTGGGAAAGTGTTAATGACATAAAAAGATAGAAACAAACCTGTACCACCACCTCTTTCCAACCTCAGACCCTGCCTGTGTGCAGTTTGCATGCCCTCCATGTGCCCATGTGAGTTGGGAAACTCTGGTTTCCTCCCACAGCCCAAAGAGTTGCAATAGGTTAACTGATTACAATTAATAGCCCAGCGTGAGTGTGTATAATTAGTTTTGCTTAACATTGTGTTTGTTGTGAAATGGCCACTGCAGTTGATGCTGAATGATGTTGAATGTTAAATAAAGATAATACCTTAATTCACACCACCTCTTTCAGCCTTTTGTGGTGAGTTCTGCCCACAATTCACAAATGAAGTTAAGTAGAATCAGATTTGTTTATAAAGCACTTCTTACATTGTCTCATTGTCATTTGAATTATCTCAAATAATTTACAATATTAGATTATCTTTTAATATCTAGGACCAAGCCTACAGTGACAGTGGAATGAAAAAAAAAAACATATGTCGGTGGCTTAGATGCTAAATGTAAGAATTTAACAAATCTATCCAGTCAAATAAGTTTTTTAGAAACAGTTAAAAAAACAGAAATTAAGGAGTCACTTTAGTATCATGAGTCTTCAGCAGGAAAGATCTTGGCACTTATCTACAGCACTGAAACAATCAGCACCAAGCAGACAATATATACTGTTCACAAAAAATAGGAGATATTTCAAAATGACATATGCCCTAATGAAATATCGCTTCATTATTGTGAGCAGTGTGCTTAAATCACACCTTGCCTTACTAAGCAGAGGAAGAATCCAAGACAGAAACACAAAAGCAGAGTAAAGTTTGGGCGATGTGTTTATGGAAAAAACCCAGCCACTGGGTGTGCACACCTTTCCCTGGTCCAAACCCAAATAAATGGGGGGAGTCGCATCAGGAAGGGAATCCGGCATAAAACATGAGCCAAATCTGCTATGCTGTTATCTGCTTTCCCCCCGCCTAAACAAGAGCAGCTGAAAGAGGATTTAAAGTCATAGAATCACCATGGACAAACAGTGTCAGCAGAATGTTTTGTACCAAACATCTCAGTTATGCTCAGTGTGAAAACTTTCATAGGTTTCCACCTCCATAACATGTCACTTTCTGCACCCCAGAACAAAGTTGAAAAAGACCTGATTTGATGGAGAACTTGGCGAGCTGACTCATAGCTCTGACCCTAAATCCATCAGACACCTATAAAATTAATAAAACAGTGAGAAAGGGCCTAGTGTCCGGCATCAGTGCCTGACCTTGCAGTCATGTTCCAAAATATTGTGAACAGCCTTTTTACTCACTCTGCGTTTTAAATGTATTTTTGGGTATCCACAATCTTTTAGCTAAATAGTGTTATTAGTAATGAAATTTCATACCAATTTACTCTACCAATGCTTGGTTTTGCTTTGACAGGAGGCATTACTTATGTTCAAGTTTACTGAGTTGTCTCTGTACCTCAGGGCAAACTTATATTTGTTTTGCATGAAAGAATCATCACCAACATTTAAAGTCAAACTGCAACTGATTCACCGGGTGTTGCTTTTACTGGCGATATTATGGTAGGTAAAACAAATTGTCCCTCTACTATACAAGCTTGACTTCTCACTGAGGACTTGATATCCTGGAGTGACTCTGTACATTTAATGAAATATTTGCTGATATGTATGTCTTTTACATGATTTAACTGCTTATTTTAACTGTTATTATTTAGTTATTTCTACTATTAATGCAAACGTAACTATTTCAGTTAACATTTAGTTTTGTTTCTTCCTTACAACATTTAGGGATATTTTTCTTTGCCACTGTCGCCCTAGGCTTGCTCCATTTGGGATTGAACTTTTAAGATGGCAATATTATAAAGCTGCTTTGAGACAATGCTCCATTGTAAACAGAGCTATATAAATAAATATGAATTGACTGTAATCCTTCCAGATATGTGAATAAACCTGAAAAAACTTGGTCCTGGTACATTTGGAAGGGGCTAAAGAGAAATTACAAACAATTATCACTTTACTTCATCTCCAGCAGTGACAGTAATCATCTCCAGTCTTAGGATTCAGTCTGCTCTTCTTGTTGATTGTCGAGGTAGCAACATGCTGAAAAAATGAATCCAGACCTCTATCACTAGCCACAGATTCCAGCTCCTCTAGGGATCCTTGTGCGTAAGCTAAATGTGAGAAATAATACCACCAGTGGGTCCTTGGCCTTCCCTGGGGGTCTCTGTCCGTGCATGAAATCTTTCTAGTAGGAGTCGACATACTTGTGAAATGTCCAAACCATCTCATGAGCTGAAAGACCAGTTGCTTTAATTTGAGACCCGTTCAGCATAAAACCCAGAAATGTCGATTATGCTGCTTGAACCTGCAACCGTGGTTTTTAGTGACTTCCAAAATGCCCATAAAGATAGGCCAGGCTAGGCAGATGACAGATGACCTGTAAACATAGAACCAAGAATTACTTCTATACCTTAGTAAACATTTAGATCAGTCTCAGTATTGAATAGAAAAGGTATAAAAGCTAGTGCTTTATCTGTTTTGAAATGTTCCTCAGCACTTCATTGTAAAGCTTTTGTCTGAAATCTGAAGGACAACTTCATAAACCTAACAGAAATCTTTGTAGTAGACAACCCTTAACAATACCTTTTTAGTATATATACTTTAATTAAATACAGTCAGCACTCTATCTGCACAGTTTGAAAATGGAAAAAAAAATCCAGACAGTTTTCAAAAGCAAACATGAACTTGCCACATGCCAAGCACTACACTGAATCCATAAGAATGAAATGTGTAAGTGTACCCTGCTGTGTGATCACATCCTCAATTTCATACATATCTCACCGTCTCTTATCAGTACTCATATTTTGTGCAATGTTCACCTCGTGTTTCATTCATTTACATGTACAGTACAGACATTTACAGACTGTCCCTATCACATTTGTGTAACTATTTTATTATACATTTCCTTTGACAATAGTAAATATATTAAACCTTGAACAAATATAAAGTAGTCAGTCTACAGCTTGTATGATTTGTGTAAATTCGCTGTTCCCTCAAAATACCTCAACACACAGCCATTAATGTCTAAACTGTGACCTCCTGACTTAACTCTCTTGGGCATGGAGTTCACTAGAGCTTCACAGGTTGCCAAATACATATTGAAATAGTAACAAAAATGTGAGTTGTGTAGTCACTTTTGTAAGATACTGTAGATATGTGGATAGGTTGTGTGCAAATACTCCACTGTTTAATATAAAGGATTTTAATGGCAACATTCATGGATTTTGGGACCTGCAGAATGTCCCACAACCAGTCCCTTGCAGATACAGAGGGCTTGCTGCATTAAAAATCATAAAAAGGCTCATGCTAAGCCTTGGCATTTAAAGCAGAATTCTATACCAGAAAGCATTGCTCCCACTTGGTGAATTTAGCCCTGTATGACCTTATGCATGCTATTTTAGGCCCAAAGTACAGGAGGCAACACACCTAAACGCTCATCTCTGTCCTATGATGAAGTTTTCCACGATGCTCATAAGCTTTTTGTACCCTTTGTGTCAGGAAAAAATAATTTAAATGATGGCACCTCTGAAGGATAGTGTGCCCCATGCATACGCTGTGATAGTGTATTGATTCTCACTACAATGCTAAAATTGCCTGTCTGCCTCCCAGCTTCAAACACACATGTTTCAATATGGGATTGTTCCCCATATGGGATTAGATCCCACAATACAAATCCCGGCTGCGCTGAATCCCCACAAAAAATGAACAACGGAACCCAAAATGCAGTGTCCACAGACAGAGAACTAAATAAGAAACCAAAACGAAGCAGAGACAGAAAAAGTAAATCAGATGTACGCAAAGCAAAGACCTCCATGGAGAGCCCAGGGCCCATCCAGGTCAGGGTCTAGCTCTTGGAGCTGAGACCTCACGGATCGTTGGGGACACCAACTGACCTGGGAACCCTCTCTGCAGCATCCCGAGTAGCTGTCATCCCATCGAGTGATAAGATTGGATGCAGGGTACGGCAGTGAGACAGGATCCGAGCCACCATCGAGGCACCAGACGAAGTCTTCCCTGAGAGGTCATCCGATGGCATCCGACACTCCCTTCTAGACAAGCAAGAGGCCCCCCAGGAGGCGTGCTGGGAGCCGAGTGCCCCGAAACAGCACGAGGGCTGAGAGTCCAAAAAAAAAGTGAGAGAGAGTCAAAACTTAAAACAAAACTGACCTGAACCAAGGGAAAACAAAAACGAAAGCTTGGGAGCCAAAATAAACCATGAACAAAACTACTGCAGTGTAGCTAAAGTAACCAAACAGTAATCAAAATAAATTCAAACTAAAACCAAACAGACATTAACAATCATACGTCACAAACGTAAGGTTTAAATAATGAAACACCTAATGAAGGAAATAACAAACAGGTGAGGGGAACAAGGAGGCGTGGTGAGGTGGCGAGAAAGGGCGAATCAATCACCTGTAAACTGAAGACAAAACCAGCACACGGCGCTCCAGAGAAAACAAACAGAATGCTAAGGGAGCGGGGCAAAATAACCATCTGGGGAAAAATTAACTGCCCTACGTTGAGACCCCTAGCAGGGATAAGGACCATGCCCATCCCCCAAGGTGCTGTACCTCTACAAAAAACAAGCAAGACCACACAACTCGATACAGCTCCATGAATGGTTTATGCATTTATGCAATGGTTTTTGACAGTCTGGCAAGATGTTTCATTAAAAGTAAAGACAACCACAAATTTTATGACAGTATGCTGGTTATTAGCATTGGAGGTGCTTTACAGCCGTGATGTATTCAACCAAACAGTCAATTTCTGTGAAATACTGTATATCTTTTAAGTTGGTTGTTTTGAAAAAAAAAATCACTATCTTGAGAAAAACACTATCTGCTGTATGTATGGTTTTAATAGAGAAATCTTAAGATATAAAGTCACTGTCATGGTCCAACAAATGGTTTGTATGTGCAATCCATAATCTCTCATACAGCCAACTCATTATGTAATAACTGTTAGGGAGACAGAAGGTTTATAACAGGTGCTATAGGTGCAGCACAACTTTAGCTTGCCATGAATTGTTTCTTAGCTCTTTGTGGCGTGAGGCATGTTTCCACCATTTTGTATGAGTGTGCACATAATTTCTCCCATATTCCCAAACCTGCCAGTGGGCATATTGTGGTGTGTGCAAGGTGGAAGCAATTTCCTGTATGGGTTCAACAAGTGGATATAGATGGAAATGCTGCTTCAAGTTTTTTGCTATTTCTTGTGTAGGGATTTATTGAAGCTTTTTTTCCATTTATGATTTTTCCATTTAAACTATGTGGTTCAAAGCTTTCAAATCTTGGTTGATGATATATATATATATATATATATATATATATATATATATATATATATATATATTTTTGTGTGTGTGTGTG
>JAUZST010003231.1:0-17325 GCA_034779995.1 Parotocinclus haroldoi | reverse complement strand
TGCTATTTAGGCTGCTTAAATAGGAGGCCAGCAAGCGCTTTGGGAAACAGCCGCTAAAGGAGCCATTACTGGCAGCTGTGTAAAATGCAGTATCACTCCGATCAAAAGCACCAACCTGTAGGTTTATTGGCAGTAGTAAAGAAAATGCAACACAAAGTGGGTTTGCTTTATTGAGAATTCAAAACTTTGATAAACTACACAAAATAGCTGGTATGCGCTGAAAACTTAAAAGTATTATTTATTATGTATTTATCTCACGAGTCATTTTCAATTGTACACTTAATTTCATCATTTCCCTGAGCAGTGGCTTGGACTTTATCCCAAACTCATTATTCATACAGGCTTAATCCACTTCGAGTTTGTGGGGAGCTGAAGCTGAACAGGCAGCAACCTTAGACAGGATGCCAATCCATCACACTGACATGCCAACACTAGTAGTGTATTCAAATATCATTTTCCTATAAAACCAGACCCTCCTTTCCATGTGTCCAGTCTAACAGTCTTACTACCCTGCTCATAAAAACGTGCACATTAGGCCATCTGTTGCTCTTCATACTTCCAAAGAACTCACTTTTCTTTAATAGCGATGGGACTTGAGGCAGCCTTGTGGTTAAAGTACTTTAAGGTACCAATTTGTTCCATTCCAAATCCAACCTCTGCCAAGCTGCCACAGTTGGGTCCTTAAGCAAGGTAATTGTGTGAATTGAAAGACAAGTGTGTCTGTTAAATGCCACAAATGTCCAATACATAACATATCTAGCCGTAGCATCATGAGCATCCTCGGATGAAGGATAAGGATTGCCAAAAAAAAAAAAAAAAAAAAAAAAAAAAAAAAAAAAAAAAAAAAAAAAAAATCGCATCACAGACGAGTTACTGTCTGCTTAAAGGAAAGCACACAAACCATCACCACAGTGCTGAGCCTAACTTAGAATAACTTTACCTGCTATAGGCAGGAGATTATAGCACTAATAGAAGTGGACCTATATGGTAAAAGTGGAAGTAATATAGAGACTAAACACTGAGAAGTGAACATTAATAATTATTCCCATTTGTGTACTCTTGATTTTTAGACTTCCTGAATGATTCAAAGATAACACTAGAAGGAAGATCCTTTAACGCAATAAAATTCAATTCCAGTACTGGTTCTTGAAAAGGCATTTTTATTCAACTTCTGTACAAAAGGAATGCAAAAATCTATGTACAAAGATATACAATAAAAACTATCACTGCTGAGCCAGGACAAAGGCAGGTCACAACTCTTTAGACATATAAAGAATCAGTCTTCATCCTCATCATCAGGTAGTGGTTTGGATCTAGAAATCAAAATAAGCATCAGAGATAGTGGGTCACCGCAGCAACAAAAATGCATTACCTCATTTAAAAAATGCATGTCTTACTTTCTGGGTGCTTTGGACATGCCACTGCCACCGGCCTCCTCACCATCAGAAACAGGATGGACATTCTCCTTCTCTGGTTTCCTGCTAGGGCCTCCAAAGAAGTCACCGATGCCTTTTTGCCATGTTGGGGTGGGACGTGGACAGACCGGGTTTCCACCGGCATATTTATTTTTACCTACAACAAAAGGAAATTAACAAGTCAGGTATGATGACATTATACAACATAATGGGAATCAATCCACAAACAGTAAACTAGGCACAGCCCGGAAGCAACTGGAACACTTTAGTGCAAGTTTATTACCGCTCTTGTAATAGAACTGTGGCTTAAAAAATGACATGCGTGTAAAAGTAAAACGAGGTAGGAAAGAGGTCTTAATCCATAAAGCTTTATGGACTTTATTCAGCGTGTCCAATGTACTCACGCACTTTCAATTAAACACCGGTATCTAAATGACTAAAGCGTGGAATCACTGCATACACCAGGTTAACCTTAGTACATTTAAATGTGTTTGAGAAAGCACACACATAAATAACCCATAGCCAGAGTGGTATAAAAGTGAGTAATGGGTAGGTCACCGGGAGTGGCTGTTGGAGAGCTGCTGCTCGACGCGTTGCCTGAACTCGAGGCGCCAAGCGATTTCCTGGGCGCAGAAGCAGCAACCGCTAAATTATAAAAAGAAAATAAGAGACAAAGCACATTAGAGTGATGATAGTACAAGCAAAAATGTTTAGCCGATCAACAGTGTGGGTTCCCAATGAAAGCTTAAGACCACACAAAGTGAGAAGAATTGGCGCCAGATTTGTTGACGAAGACAACTACAAGTACATTTTAACACGATATTTCTGGAGCTCCGCTATTGCATCTTACTCATTATGATCGTAAAATAACCATGGTAAACCTAATATCCCCACACTTGTTTTTGGCAAAGAAGAGGAAACTGCGCGACATAGTGAACATTTAACACACCAATGTCAATACCGCTACCTACAACTCACTAGTAAATCACCTTACAGTGACTCAAGGAGATGACTATGAACATTTATTCTGCTCTTTCGTACGTTATAATATGAATGAGACCATCGAGCATATTGGCGGGAGACCGACATTCTACAGCTAACTAGTTAAAGACCAACAGAAATCACATTAACTCCGATATTTAAAAAAAAAGAGTTAGCATTAACTCTCTTAAAAACATAAAACGTACTCTTAATTTCTGGTATTACTGGAGATGACCAGCATTTCCCTTGCCACAGGTAGAGAGCTAGAGAACACTATGAACTTAATAACAGATCCTATTTGAGCTAGGTCACAAGAACAATCAGAAAAGCAACAAAGAACCAGACTCACCTTTTCTGTAGGCTCCAGGAACACTATCGGCTTTAGTCCTGACCATTTTGGCGGTTTTGCGCGGCTCAGAAGCAGACACGTATTCTAAAGAAACTTAAATGCTTAATACGAAAGCTTACGCTTCCCGCCAGCTTTTTAAAAGCGAGCCAAACACAGCGTTGATGAGGCGGGGCGAAAGACGATGAAACATTTCTCCAGCCAATAATCACTCCACAAGAACATAGCCACGCCTACCTATAAAAGCTCTTCATAGGAGTCTTGGGAATTTGCCTGACTATATAAGGAGTTTAAGACCTTAAATTGTTGCCTATGTCAGAATTGTAAGAATGTGCTAAGCTATTCCAATGAATAACAATTAGGGAGATTTTAGTTTTCTGATACGCAGGTATAACTTGACATCTAGTGAACAACATACCGGTGTGTTTCTACACTACTTGTCGTACTGGGGCGCATCTGTAACCCTCTGCTGGCCAATCAGCTGTAAGGACACAGTTGTTCATAAAAAATAAGGCTGTTACTAGATTGTGTAGTTTAAGTTGCACTGCTCACAAAAAATCAAGGGATATTTCATTTTAAAATTTCCTTTCATTTTTGTCAGCAGTATATTGAACACTAACGTGGGCGTTACCCTGCCATTGATGAGAAAAAAAATCAGTACAAATACATTAATATGCACTGCTTAATTAGATTCATGAGCAAATTCAGCATTCAAGGTTTGGTTTTCTCACTATTATTGATTTTACATTTAATATTCCCTCTTTATTTCTGCAGTGTAAACAATAGAAACATTGCACATTTTCTTACAGAAATTGTAATTGAAACAAATTACTAGAAAGATTAACTTTAAAATTGTAAACAAAATGCCCTGTTCTATCAGTGCAGTGCCTCTGTTCAATATTTCTTATATTCAATATTCTTTTATTATATAAGTGCATGATCTCGAAGTGCAAGTGAAGTTACTGTGTATTTGACTGACTTATTATGTCTATGTCTATGTGTCTTATTCTGATCTTGTATAGATTTATATTGTTTTGGTGCAGCAATCCTAATTTCATTGTATTATTGTGCATTGTCAATGAAGGCATTGTCTTAACTTGTCTTACTGTAGCTTTACCATATCATATATGACTGAAGGAAAACATTCATACAGTATTTAACAATAACAATTCAAAATAATGTGTACTTTTCATGTATAAAGACTTCTTACTTCTTACTTACTAACAAAAAGAAACCTTAGTCCATTGCAATTTTTAAAAATCTCTCACTGAGAACGAACTATATGTGTGAGTATGAGTTCAAAAATAGGATTGCATTAGATGATTCAGAGCGTATAATCCAAGAAATGCATAGTCCCACCTGATAGTTATGTACCATTATTGCATTATTACACCCCTACAAATTAACACCAAATTATTAATTGCATTCATTTTGTTTGTACAAACATAACTGATATTTTTTATTACTTTTAATTACTGCCTTTGATTTAGTGTCTAATTAATGTCAATTAGTGTATAATATGTGTTTTTTTATAGGTTATAGAGTTATAAGTTAGGCTAGCTATAAACGACCATTACCTCATTTTGCAGTGTGGCTAACTTTCTTTTAAATACTTGCTGTTGTCCATTACTCCATGCAAATAACTGAAATTAAAATAAAAATAAAATAAATTTGCTTTTACTGAAAGCCCTAGCTTTCCGACCATTTGGAACAAAGCTAGGCAATTATGGCAAATGTAGTGCCTGTAGTGAATTTGCATGGCATATGAAGCTCTTTTCAGCAGTCTAGGATAAAATTCAACAGCTACATTACTGGGGCACACAAGTAGGTCTACAGACGCCCCTATTACATATATGTACCAGAAGCATGGTGTGTCTTATATTGCATACAGCATACTAGCCCTAGCCTTAGAACAACTAACCCATGATAACACAGAGTGCAGACATAAGCATTCCTGAGACCGGACACCAATCCACAGGGTTAGCAGTCATCATGATTATCTTACCATGCTCCATTTCCTCCCCAGCAAATTGTGTTTGTATTTTACACCCATCTCAGTCAGAATGCACCAGGTGGTAGGTTAGCATATTAGACCCCTATACCACCCAAGTGCCCTCTTGCATACATCCTCTGAGAAAATAAAATTTTCACAGACACACCAATTGTATACTACACACTGTGATAATGGTTAATGAACTGCATTATGGAATGTAGTTTCGATTTACCAGGTGCTCTCGTCCAGACCAAATTACAAGTGAACAAATCTCACAAGTGCAGTTTAAGCAAACGCTCAAAGTTGCATCTTTGCAATTCTGAGACTTGAACACTCAGCTTTTTTCCAACAGTCTACTATCTTACCTGCTATGCCACCATTGTTCCTAATCTGTTCCATCACACAGTACACTCTCTTGGCTGTAGTTCAAATTGGTTTCTAGCTGTTAGAGCAAATATTGTACAACCAATCCCAATATAGTTGGGATGCTGTGTAAAACATAAATAAAAACAGCATATGAGGATTTGCAAATCCTTTTCAACTGGGATTCTATTGAATACACTACAAAGACAAGATATTTAATGTTTAAACAGATAAACTTTATTGTTATTTGCAAATATTCGAATTTTATGCCTGCAACACATTCCAAAAAAGTTGAGACGAGGGCATGTTTGCCATTGTGTTACATCACCTATCCTTTTAACAACACTCAATAAGAGTTTGGGAACTGAGGACACTAATTGTTGAAGCTTTGTAGGTGGAATTCCTTCCCATTTTGTCTCTGTTGTCGTCTTGTGCACTTCACAATACACCACACATTTTCAATGGGAGACAGGTCTGGACTGCAGGCAGGCCAGTCTAGTACCCGCACTCTTTTATTATGAAGCCACACTGTTGTAACACGTGCAGAATGTGACTCGGCATTGTATTGTTGAAATAAACAGGGATGTCCCTGAAAAAGATGTTGCCTAGATACAAGCATAGGTTGCTCCAAAACCTTTATGTACCATTCAGCATATTAATTCACAGATGTGCAACTTCCCCATGCCATCGGCACTAACGCAACATTTACATTATTAAGCAGACGCCCTTATCCAGAGTGACTTACTTGACTCTTTGGCCCCAAAACAATTTGAGATGTGGACACTTTTCCACTTTGTGTCAGTCCATCTCAGATGAGATTGGGCCCAGAGAAGCCGGCTGTGCTTCTGGGTGTTGTTTATATATGGCTTTTGCTTTGAATGGTAGAATTTTTACTTACTTTTAATTGTTACTTATAGATGGAGCAACAAACTGTGTTTACTGATGATGGCTTTCTGAAGTGTTCCTGAGCTCATGTGGTGATATCCAGTACAGAATTATGTCAGTTTTTAATGCAGTGCTGACTGAGGGATCGAAGGTCAAGTTCATTCAATATTGGTTTTTGGCCTTGCTGCTTACATGCAGAGATTTCTCCAGATTCTCGGAATCCTTTGATGCTATTATGAAATTCCCCAAATTCTAGCAATTGCACGATGAGAAATGTTGTTCTTAAACTGTTAAACTTTTTGCTCATGCAGTTGTTAAAAAAATTACAAACCTTGACCCATCCTTGCTTGTGAATGACTGAGCCTTTCGGGGATGCTCCCATTGTACCCATGACACTCACCTGTGAAATGTTCCAAACAGGTGTTTTTTGAGCATTCCTCAACTTTACTGGTCTTTTTTTGGCCCTGTCCCAACTTATTTTGGAACATGTTATAGGAATCAAATTAAAAATGAATGAATATTTGCAATAAACAATATAGATTATCCATTTAAACACTAAATGAACATTAAATATCTTGTATTTGTAGCATATTCAATTATTTATTGGTTGAAAAGGATTTGCAAATCATTGTATGCTGTTATTATTTATGTTTTACACAACATCTCAACTTAATTGGGATTGGAGTTATGAGTTATGTTAACCCATATACACTGCTCACAGAAATTAGGGGATACATCACAATGAAATATCCCATAATAAAATATCCAAGAATTTCTGTGAGCGGTGTATTATTATAGGTTATTTTAGAATCTTGATGGCAGCTGGTGGCAGAGTCTGTTTTAAGGTTGACACATTTGCTCACATGCAACTGCAACTATAGGATTGTATAATGTTAAACTTGGAGTTTCTTTAATGCAACAGCAACAGTCAGTGTAATAACAAATATACCAATTTGCTCTTTGTTTGTTTATTCAACGGTGCTTTCTGCATCAGTGGCTATATAGGACAGACACAAGGTTACATTGAAATACAAGGGTGTATACACCACTTACATAAATTAGGGGATTATTGCATTTTAATATATTCCCTAATTTTTGTGAGCTGTATAGATACTAGTTATACATATCGGGCCAATATAGCATAATCAACCTATCAAACCCATGTCTTTGGTTTCTCCATGTGGGTTTACTCCAGGTGCTTCAGTTTCCTCCCAAAAGCATGCATTAGGTTATGTGGTTTCTCAAAAATTTCTCAATATTAATGTATCTCACTAGTATCGATGACTGACTGGCAACATGGGAGACAAGGTCGCAAGCAACCCTAGACCGGGGCCCATTGCAGTGCAAATGGCTTTTCTGACATGTTGTGCTTATGACATACAAGCATTGAAACCTAAAACTTGTGCTGCTCTCCCATTTAGTGGTCTGTAACTTTAAGTAAGACTTATTTTTTGGTAGTAACACTACCTGGCAGGGTTTGTGTTTTTGTGTGTGAAAACAGGTTTTAAGAGAGGAGCTTAAAACACGTTCACGTGTGAATGCCTGACATCTCAATACAACTGCATTTTTAAGCAGTGTCCTTTAATACATATATCAAACTACGATAAGATACACTCTATCATACTGTATTTCCAGACGTTCCTATAGTTAAATATTGTAGAGGCACCATAGAATAGGAGAATAGGATAAAGGTCTAACACAATCTTGTCTCAGAGGCTTGCCATCTATCCAAGCTAGGTGTCGCATGCTGTCTGAGGGAGATGCCTGCTGGAGGATCATCCGAAAACTAACCATGTTGTAAGGCCAAAACTACGCAGTTAGACACCATTTGATAATCTACGGCCACGTTTCATGCCTCACTACTACAAGTTAAATACGTACCACTGCTAAATCACCACCACACCTTGATGGACTTCTCTGATGAGCCAAATGTTTAGACTTTTGGATGCGGTTTGGGACACCGCCCACATCTCACGTGCTGTGTGCTGGTTGGTTAATTAGTGCGGGCGTTAAAAAGTGATATAATCCACTAGAGAGCTCGGCTTGATATCTAAGTCCACATACACACACGTCACCCGATATTTAGATTCACAGCCTGATATTGGTATTATTATTATTATTATTATTATTATTATTATTATTATATATACGTAAAGCAAGTGTTTGTTTCTTGTTTATCGGCGACACTGCTTTGTTGGAGCACGAAAAGCGCATTCTGTATTACACGTGTCTAGTGTTGTGAGGACCACCAAGGTAACTATACTACGCTTGCCTAACTAAATTAGTTAGAAACGCTTATTAGTGCAGTTACTGTTAGTCTACTTACTGCCGCTTTCGTTATATGATCCAAAAAATGCATAATTTTCTAATCGTGTTGTTTTTTTATTGATAGTGCTAGTTGCCTTAGTCGCTATAAGAATTTGGACAACGGACAGACTGTTTGTAGTTGTGTGTAATATGACGGGAACGTTACTCCCATTACACAGACCATGGCTTTCACACAGTTTAAGATTTATTGAGCTAACGATACCACAAACTCCATTATAACGTCGTCTGTAAGGACCACGAAGACCTTGTTCGTATTTATACTACTGAATCGCGTATATACACTTAATACAGTAAAATGTACTATTAATCAATAAGGAGGCATCATGCTTGTTTCTATATACTGTTTTTTTAAGCATGGGTGTGTTTATCAATTTGGCTGACACTACGCTTCATATACAAACTAGTAGCAAAAGGGTGTTGTTAAAAAAAATCTAACATGCAGTTTTAGTGGCATTAAAGCATTAAAACACCACAATCTTGCTTTAGAAACATTGCAATGGTCTTTAGAAAGCTGCAGATGGGCAGCAGTGTTCTTTTTTTCTAGAGCATTGGCTTTCTCCTTGCAACCCTGTAGCTTGTTCTTCACTGTTCTCCTGATGGTTGACATTAAGGTTGGCTAGTGGATTATCGTTCCACTGCTGTAACATCCAGTAAATGGTAGATGTATGACATTACATTTGAATAATATTACTAGAGTACTGTACTAACTGTTTTTGAAGATTAGCAGTTTACAGATTAAAGTACACATTCAGTGTTAGTCGGTTAGGTTGGGTACATGTTTTGATTTTTATTAAAACCAATAAAGATCAGTGTATATGTGTGATATGCTGATATATTATTGTGGACCATGACTGCAAGTTAGATGTAGCTTGACATCAATAAAACTTTTTTTTGTGCCCGAGTAGGCTATTATTAATGCCTGAGTAAATAAATTTGTACCTTTTGCTGAAATTTATTTTTGGCTCCATATGTCCATTTTTAATTGAGTATAAACTTAACACAGTCTTTTGTACAGAAATAAAAAACACTGCATTACACATTTTGGACTCTAAATTTTTTTCTGAAATTGATTGCCAGGGTTGATTTTGGATTTAGTGTGCATGATTTTCAGTTAGAAAAGCCTGGCTTGTATTTGTGGGAACATATTGCACCTGGATGTTGTTACTGGAACAGCATATGTTTGAAGTGAAATGTTTTGCTAACTTAAATAAACTTGGCTCTTATAAGCCTTAATATTTGGAGATGGGTCAAAAGATCCACAAGATGGTTATTGTGGAATTGGGATATATATGGGTTATATATTCCATAATTCAAGAAGAAATTGGATATAGACTGAGCAATTTTTTTTGTCAAAAAAATGTTCTAGAGGATGTAGACCATGTTTTATTTAACTGCAATAGAATGGAATAGAAAACATCACTAAGGGAGAATTAATGCAGAGAGATGAGATTAAATCTCTATTTACGCCAATCACACAGATTGAATTACAAGGAAGTCTATCAAGTCTCTTTGCACACTCCTATACAGTAGGTGGCGGTATTCACAAAAGGGATGTTACTTGCCAATAAAAAATACCCCTTCAGCTTTCTTCTTTTGTACACAGTCTGACTGTGGATTGCTGCAGTCAAATTTTTAGAAATATTTTGGTAAGCCTTTTTTCAGTCTGAGTGATTTCATGACTTCCAAAAAGATAGAGTAGATCATACTTTGGTAGAAGGAACCATTGTTTTGTTGATTGAAGGAAATTGTTAACCCATTGACTAAAAGCACCTGACTATTAATTTAGCTTCTAATTAATTGTCAGTCTTACAGAGTCACATATTTTGCCACTCAATATGTAATTTTCCATGTTCCATTTTCCAAAATAAATCATTATGCAGTAAATAACTGTGTCCTGTTTGGTAAAACTTTAACCCAAATAGACTTGTATGAAACATCTGATGAAGATTTCGATCATATTCATGCAGAAATATAAACAGTTATTTTCAGCACAGCACCACTGAATTGTTCATAAACGGTGCACACCTTTGAACACTTTTTCTTTTTTAGTGGTGAGGAAACCATGGTGACTGCTGTACAGTACCTGGTCTCTAAGCTCTTTTCTCCTTTGTGGAGAAGAGCAGAGGATGATGAGGATTGGTCTTTTAATGGTAGAGGTAAGCTGTTTTTTGTCACTTATTATTTTAGGCATTACAGCATGGTGCTTGTTTGCAGAATGTGCACACAAAATGGACAGCATTATATATTATTGCTACATTAAAGTGATGATGTAATTTATTAAAGCAGGTGTGTGTGTGGTACAATGTGTGGTATACTTCAAAATGCAGTTTTATTCTCCTATTGTATTGTACAGTATCTTATTGTTAAGATCTGGGGTCAACTACTGCAGCCAGAGTAAAAAATAACCCAGTATTTACAGTTCCAAGTATTGTCTTGTTTAGTTGAAATGTCTGCTTTTGTGCTGCCAGCTGGGTGATTTGACAAAAACATAACGTCACAATGCTTTTTTCTTTTCTTTAAAAAAAAAAAACCCAACAACTTTGTGTTCAAGATGATGTCTTAATAATAAATTAATAGCACCACTTCAAAATTGTGTGAATTAGTATTCTTATTCTAGTTCCACAAATTCTTAACAAACTTTAAAGTATACTTCATCAAAATGAAAACCTTTTTACAAAAGGTTAATATTGATAATATTATGACAGATGGAGTATGCTGGATATGCTATTAACAGACTGATGCTCTGACTTTTGTCTTTTCTTTGTTTTCTGCATGTATAAACCTGTATTTGTTAAAAGAATTGTTGAAATAAAACTGACGGGTGGCACAGTTTTTAGAGCGGTCACCTCATAACCCCAGTATCCTTTGTTTGATCTCGACTCTGCCTATGCGGTGTTTGCATGTCTGTGCGGGTTTACTCTGGATACTCTGGTTTCTTCCCACATTCCAAAGGAATACATTAGGTTAATTGATGTGAATATCTATGGCTAGTTTTGATATAACCTTGTGTTATTTATTGTCATTGTGTACATATATCTAATGTACATCTGAGACCTTTTTTCAGAGCAAGCTGGTTTCCTACAACACTTTCTGCTGCATAAAGTCTCAACTCACCTTTTTCTGCTGTTCCAGAGCTGATAGAAGTTGTGGGGGACGTGATGTCTGGGCATCTTTGCTTGCCTTGCTGCCATCACGACCCTGACATGAAATGCTGATTGAAATGTTATGGTTTATCTGCTGCAGTCAATAACATTTTTTTCGACATTTTTAATCCTCCTACCCCATGCAAGCTAGGCTATATTTGCATATAAACTCAGAAGCCTTTATCCATGTGCTGCATTTTTTAGTTATGGAGGAAATTCGTCATGTGCGAGGCGGTGTAGTGACTCAGCTGTGTCAGGACTATGGGCTGATTGATCATTCTGTTTACTTCACTGCTGGGGAGGTGCTGGGAGGAGTGCCTCTGAAAGTGGGTGACCCTGTTTGTGCCCTTGCCATTCAAGATGGAGACCACGGAGGTTGGAGAGCACTGAGGGTAGGTAAAAAATTCAGTCTTCACAGGTCTTAGTGATGCCTCACTCAATGTTGTTTTTTTTCCGATAACAGTATTTAGCAGATGCCCGTTTTCTGTATGGACTTTCACAATGATACTTCCCTAGGAATTGTGGTTAAGGACTTTTTTTAAGTGTCTAACAGTGGCAGCTTGACAGAGCTGGTATTTGAATCTGGATCTTCTAGGCCAGTGCCTTAATCACTGTATTCCCCATTTTTTTGTCTTCAACACTGTTTAAAGTTTAATACAAGCAATTCTAAGTATTTTGAGTTATCGGAAATACTAGAGTGGATTTTGTGATGTCTGAGAAGTCTGACATGCCAATTATTTCCAGTTTATTGATTGTCTAACAAATGACAGTGCCAGTTAGCTGTATGTCAGTGACTTCAAGGGAGATTTTGCCCACAAACTGCACTGTTTACTGTGAGGTGTTTGATTTTATATAGTGAAATATTTGATTCGTAAAAGACTACTAAGTGTAGACACTTTACATCAAATGTAGTCTTAAAGCAATCATATCTGCTGTAGAGTACGGGTCTGTGTATAAAAGTGTAACTGAGGTTTCTTTTTGAAGGTTGAACAGCAAATGGATGCTTGGGAAGGAGGCACAGCGTCACTTGAAGTGGATTTGCATAAGCTTCGGCCTCTGATTGGAACAGTTACCTTTTGTGACAAAGATGGTGGTTTTATAAATCAGACGACATATTTTCCCAGATCAGCCCTTTGTGAAGGTTCGGTATTCTTCACTTGAATATTACTTACTGCAGTTCAAATTGCTTGTGTTTTCACATATTTTTCATTTATACAATGTAATTCACTAATGCTCACAAAAATTGTGATATTTCATTAAGGGATATTTATTTTTGAAATAGCCCCTAGTTTTTGTGAGCAGCATATATTCAAACATGATATATTGCAATGATGAGGACAATGATGTCCTTTGAGAAATGGGAGGTGTGCAAACAAAAGATGTGACCCAGTGTATGCATGATGGAGCCTTCCAGTGCTGGACAGTTCTCAGGCATATGAGCCAACTCTCCAGTATGACCTTAACGTTACATCTACATCCAGAAATTTGGGGGAGCGGGGTCTTAAACCACTGGCCACTAGTGCAAATGCTTCTGCTTTGCATTTTCCTCCAACTTCATAAAGTGGGGAAAATAAGTATTTGATACGCTACATTACACTTCAGCTGTGAAACCTACCAACCAGCCAACAATCATGGCTCTCACATACGTGTTTGTTTTTCTTCAAGAAGCACTTCTATTCTGCATTCATTACTTATATTAATTGCACCTGTTTAAATTTGTTAACTGCATAAAAGACATCGGACCACACAATTAATTACACTCCAACCTATCCACCAGTATGTACACAAGACCTGCACAAGGCTGGGATGGGCTACAGAACAATAGGCAGGCAGCTTGGTTAGAAAGCAACAACTGTTGGTGCAATTATTAAAAAACGGAAGAATGATGATGCTGCACTACGACTGCCAATCTTTCTCGGTCTTGGGCTTCATGCAAGATCTTACCCTGTGGGGTAAGGGTGTTCCTGAGAAAGGCCTGGAATCAGCCCAGAACTACTTGGGAGGACCTGGTCAATGATCTGAAGAGAACTGGTACCACAGTCTCAAAGATGTCCGTCAGTAACATACGACACCGTCATGAATTAAAATCCCGCAGGACACGCAAGGTCTCCCTGCTCTTGTCAGTCTATTTGAAGTTCACTAATGACGCATGACGATGAAAGAAAGTCATGTGGTCAGATGATACCAAAATAGAACTTTTTGGTATGAACTGAACTTGCCTTGTTTGGAGGAAGAATGAGGATCAGAACGCTGACCCAGCCATGAAGCGTTGGGGTCGAAACATCATACTTTGGTATTGTGAGAGTTTAGCCAACAACTTCCTTCCCTCACTAAGAGCATTGAAGATGGGTCGTAGCTGGGTCTTCCAGCATGATAATAACCCGAAACACACAACCAAGGTGACTAAGTAATGACGCCGTATGCAGCTTTTCAAGGTCGTGGAGTGGCCTATACAATCTTCACACCTGAACCCAATAGAAAATCTTACTAAGCTGAAACCCTGTGTTGCCCAGCGACGTCCCTGGATCCTGAAAGATCTGGAGAAGCTCTGTATTGAGGAGTGGAACAAAATCCCTGCTGCAATGTGTGCAAACTTGGTCAAGAAGTACAGGAAACGTCTGAGATATTTACTTGACTAACATATGGTTCTGTACCAAATATTAAGTTCTGTTGTTTATATCAAATACTTTTGTGCAATAAAACACTAAAATAATTATTTAAAAATCATACAATGGGATTTTGTGGATTTTTTTAAGATTCTGTCTATCACAGTTGAAGTGTATTTACAATAACACATTATACATATTTTTCCCCCTCATATGATCTTTATAATTACAAATCATAGAATCAGAATTACTGAGTGAAATGTTGAATATTTGAAAAAGCTAAAACCCAAACAAAACGTAATTTGTATAAATTAAATAGCAAAAGTAAGTTGTATAAACCAGCACAATTTCTTACATTTATCTTCAATACATTTTATTACTCGTTTTATCCTGTTCTGCACTGGGCCCTAATTGGCAGCACAGGATCTAAAGTTTTAACCAATCCATTGCAGGACAAAACACGTACTCGCTGTGTAGAGAAACCGGTTGAATGTTTTTGTAATGCTTGAGTTTTTTCAGAAACCCCTTGTGAATATGTGGAGAACATGCAAACTCCACACAGGCAGATCTTGTAATGTTAACTGAATACTTGGCTTTCTCTGTATTTAAATGCCTCCATAGATGCTCAGTGGGATTTAGGTCACATAAGTGTGGAGAAAAGTTTTTATTTTTTTCCCAGGAAGACCATGACAGTAATGCTCTCCACTGTACGTTTTATTGAACGTGTGTAGTCTGTGTGCTGATTTATTAATGTTATCTTCAATATTCTGTAAGTCTAAGAATCTGTGCTTGCCAGGTCGTTGGTTGAACTGTAATAGGTCTGTGGTGTGTCTGTCCTTAACTGATTAGGTTTTGAGCCCATGAAAGGAGACTGGGTTCAGGCAGAATACTTCATTAACCCAACAGAATGGAGCAGCCGTGCACGAATGGTCTCCCCGCTACGATACCAGCGTATGGACCAAGTCAGTCTGTACACACATTCACAAAGTTAACGCCTACTACTGTCTTTACCTGTGTTTTGCTTGTCATCTCATAATAATGATGAATTTCTAGAATGCATACAATTTCGAAGTTGTAGTTGTAATTGCTATAGATGTCCATTTCTTCAATACTGACAACCAAAACCTTGCAGAACTGCGATGACCCAAGTTTAATACAGTTAGCTTATTAATTTCCGACGTAACATATGATGCAGATATACGATGTGTGAAAAGCCCTGTTGGAAATGTTTTATTTACCTAAATAAGATTTCTCTGCACAACATGCGCAATATGAATAGTATTTTAGCCTAATTTCTACAGATATGCCATCAGTCATTAAAATAGATCGTCGCGATGAGGAATGAAAGGAGTGCTGTGCAACCATGAAGTTCCAAGCGATAACAATTTCTCCCCCCTTTCTCTCAGGTGTGCGTATCGAGTATGTTTAGCAATAGTGGTGTTGTGGGGGACAGTGTGTATTTCAGTTTGGATTCCCTGCTCTTACCTGATGGGTATAGACCAACACAAGGAGATCAAGTAAGTGTTGTAGTGGTGGAGAGCAGCCAGTCATTCTACTGCTGGAGGGCACTCTGCATGGCTCCAATTAATTGCAGGCAAGGGACCTTCTTGCATACATTTACCAAACATTATTTCACTTGAACACTCGTGTTTTGATTCCCAGTCATTCATGATGCAGAGTTAATCACGGTTTTCTGCTATCCAAAACTCTTCTGTAGCCTGAATGCGTCAGTGACGCTCTTTCCAGAGACGGAGATTCAGACACTGCTGAGGAACAAAGAAGGGCTGGTGGTCAGTGAGGAAACCCAGTTTGGATCTCTGTTGCTGGGGGAAAGTAAACAGTTGCTCATCTGGATTCAGTATGTTTATTACTAGCATACAATATTTGATCTTTTTTCTGCATGATGCAAATTCAAAAGTCTTGCAGTGATTTGTTAATAGAGTTGAAGCACCCTTTGCTACACCCTTCAGCACTTTTATTAGGAACACCAGTACATGTTCATGAAGGTGAATGATTGGATCACCAAATCATGTGACAGCAGTGCATAAAATCGAGATAACCGATAGCAGCTTCTGTTTCTTCTTAATAAATGTGAGATTGTTATAGACTGTGTCAAGCTGAGTGCACAGTTTATTTTAGATTTATTCGGTCTTGTAATGAGATTAAAAATGTCTCATTTAATCACAATTAAGGAGTATTGCTTTAAGTTTCTTCTTAATCAAGTTGAAATTGAGTTCCTGATTACTTCCAGGTTATTATGCCTAATGGCAGGTTGATGTATTCTGTAGATATTGTCATTTATTTATTTTTTGCAATGATGCCAGATACAATCCATGACATATTTGTGTTTTCACCTTGTCACTGGGACTGCAAATGCCATTGGCACAGTACCTCTCTGAGCCCTGCATTAGTTGCACAACTTTAGAATTGCGCAATATAAGCATCCAGTGGTTTGACTTGGTCACAGGGTTTACAACCCCACGGTATGGAAACTGGAACGATTCGTACATTTACTTTAACTCTTATTTAATTAAAGACAGTATGCACTATATATTTCACATTTTCCTTGTGAACATCATTTCATTTTTTTTATAAATGTCCATTTCTGCATTTCAGG
Organism: Parotocinclus haroldoi; assembly: GCA_034779995.1. Lineage (NCBI taxonomy): Eukaryota > Metazoa > Chordata > Actinopteri > Siluriformes > Loricariidae > Parotocinclus > Parotocinclus haroldoi. Next base: position 648 of record JAUZST010003231.1, on the reverse strand, counting down.
CCTGCAACGTAATCTATATTTTTCAATTCATCAATAACTGACATAACCACATGGGATTACTTTGTCAACGACTACAGTGTGGAGTTACATTAACAAGTGCCCCTTAAGACTGTACTGTGCAAAACAGAAGCCTTAAGGTAACTGTCTAAAAGTGGGGTTGACTTCTCTGGACTTACAGGCATCTGGAATGGACAATCACACAGCGATCACTGTATTGTGCTCAGATGAATCAGTATTCCAGGTCTTGCTTTGGAAAAAAACTGATACAGTGTGTGCCGGACCAAGGACGAAAACCTTTTCAGCAACAAGTCCAATAGCCAATTTATACTGTACTTAATATATGCAGATATTTACAACCTAACAATGCAAAGTATAGTAACTGTTGTATTTAAATGCTATTTTTAAAAACTTTTGGATAGTGTTGCACTAAATTATGTTGTACGCAAGAGCGAAAATAAAAAGATATTCCGTTCTCTCAAATTGATGCTAGCTGAATTTCATGACATGCCATTTGAGCACTTGACCAGCAGATGTCACCAGACAACCGAGAACCATGTGAATATTAATTTTGACTGCTGGCTGCTTCAACATTTCATCCTCGAATTCTGCAGTATTCTGCATCAAGGTTTTACAATAGAAGTCTGATTC